>JADWPU010000010.1:1340467-1624023 GCA_016109575.1 Phialophora chinensis | reverse complement strand
CCTAACCCTAACCCTAACCCTAACCCTAACCCTAACCCTAACCCTAACCCTAACCCTAACCCTAACCCTAACCCTAATAGCTATAGGTGAAGATACGTCTACTCTAGTATCTCGATGAGGCTTACTATTAAATTTTAGTGAGATAATTATTATCTCTAGCGACGAAGAAGAGTATTAGACTATATAAGACGACCCGAAAACTTTATAGTTACCTTCGCGATATAAGAAGGGTATTATATTCTCGCTAAAGCTATCTCCTCGCGAAAGGATATATTTATAAGAGGTAGTAACAATTTAAGTATAAATAGTACTATAGTATTTAGTCTTAGTTATAGTTCTAGTATAGTTATTATATATATACTAATAATAAATAAGGGATTCTAGTAGGAAACGAGAAATAGTATCTTAAAGTTAATAGTAAGAGAGAGGCGACTCTAGGTTATATAACTACTTAAGGGAGACGGCGATAGTTAAGAGTAGTAGCTTATATATTTAAGTTCGGTTAACGCTATAATAGTTAATTAAGTTATCGGCCTTTAAGGTTAAATAGGGGGAGGTAAAGGGTAAGTTATATAGGTTACGAGAGGGTACTAGGTACTTAATAGAGAAGGATCTAATAGGTTTAAGAATAAGGAGAGTAAGGGGTAGCTCGGCGAGAGGGTATAGAGTAAGTTAGATAAGCGTATAATAGTTAATACTATATAATCTAAGATAGATATAAATATAAATAGAGGGAGAGAGAACTATTAATTAATAATAAGAGAGAAGACTTATTAGTAACCGGCGAAAGAGGATAGAGAAAGGATAGAAGGGGGCTATACTAAGAGAGCTATAAAGACCTAATTAAGGGAGGAAAGGTATCCCTTAATCTTCTCTTATATATTACACAAAAGAAGGTAAGGAGGATAGGCGAGAGAACTAAAGGAGAGAGGGATAAATCCTAGATATAGTTAGAAGGATCTAACCTATTAGAAGGGAAAGCCTTACCTCTAGGCCCCGGGGAACTAGAGAAATAGGTCTTAAGCTCCAGGGACCGGATAAGGGGGCCCGGTTAGGTAGCGATAATATTATAGGAGGACGATAGTCTAGAGACGACGGAAGATAGATAAGCTAGAACGAGGGTATAAGGGATAGAAGGTAAAGTAGTGAAATTAAGGGAAGACTAAGGGGAGATAGGTTAAGTAGTTATAATTAAAGAGAGATAAGGAGATAAAGGTTAAGATATAGCTAGTAATAGAGCCTCGTAAGGGGCTTTACCTTAGGCTATATAAGGAGTATACTAAGGATATTAGTGTTAAGTTTAAATAGAAGATATAGTTTAAGGAGAGAGATATTAAAAATATAAAGAAGATAATAGGAAGGAAATAAGAAGAAAGAATAATAAGCTAAAGAGATCTTCTTATAGAGATATAGATAAGATAAAAAGATACTAGATTAAAATTAATATAGTAATAGAGAAGATATAAGGATTATTATAGAAGATATAGGCGCTAGTATTTAGTAATAATAAATAGTTAGTAGTAAGAGGTAGGTATTCTTAGAAGATATAAGTACTAGTACTAAAGATATAAGTATTACTATAAAAGATACGGGCGCTAATAATTAATAATAAGAGATAAATATTCTTAGAGTATATACTCTTAGAAGATATAGATATTAGTATAAAAGATATAAGCGCTAGTAGCTAATAGCTAAAGATAAGTACTTTTAGAAGATATAAATATTAGTATAGAAGATATAAGTACTAGTATAAAAGATATATACGCTAGTAGCTAGTAATAAGAGATAAGTATTCTTAGAAGATATAGGTACTAGTATAAAAGATATAGGTATTAGTATTTAGTAATAATAGATAGCTAATAGTAAGAGATAAATATTCTTAGAAGATATAGGTACTAGTATAGAAGATATAAATACTAGTATAAAAGATATATACACTAGTAGCTAAGAATAAGAGATAAGTATTCTTAGAAGATATAAATATTAGTATAAAAGATATATACGCTAGTAGCTAGAAATAAGAGATAGGTATTCTTAGAAGATATAAATACTAATATAGAAGATATAGGCGCTAAGAGCTAGTAATAATAGATAAGTATTCTTAGAGTATATACTCTTAAAAGATATAGGTAGTAGTAGAGAAGATACGAGCGCTAGTATAAATAATATAGATACTAAAATAGTAAAGCTTAAATTTACTCTAGAAGATATATATAGTAAGTAAAAAGATATAGGTATTAAGGGGTAAAGTACTTTAGTATTATATATTAATCTTAGTATAAAAGATATAAGAGTAGAAGATATAGGCGCTAAATATATATAAGGTTATTTTTAGTAAGAAAAGATATATTTTACTTATATTATAATACTAGTACTTATAAGAGAACTACTTATCCTATACCTCCTTTATTAATAGTAAGTCCTATAATTAAACTATTACTTCTTAACTTAATAGCTAATTAATAATCCTCTTAATACTATTTAGATCTTATAAGAGCGCTTTCTAAAGAGGCCTAGGACTAGGTAACCTATATTAAGTCTCCTTTACTATACGCGAACGCTATAGTACTTACCTTAAATAAATAAGCTTCTCTTTATCGCCTATCTTAGTATCTTTTAATATTAGGTTATATAATTAATTATCTTATATATTATATAGAGAAATTAGCGGCCTCTAATTAGTTAATAGTCCTAGCGCGAAAATATTATCTATTATATTATTAAAGATAATCTCTCTATTTAGTCTTACTTATTATATTATATATCGCCGCTAACTATTTATAATAGGCTTATAAACTCTAGTTTAGGAGTGCTTTACTTATATATACCCTCCTTATTAAGGTATAGGTCTCTTCCTAAGGGTATTAATATAAGTATTAGGTTTCGGCTAGTTAATATAAATTCCTTTTAGCTTAGCTAGCCTTAGTATAAATAAATTATCTTCTAAGTCCTTTAAGGCGCTATAATCTAGTCTTAATCTTACTACTTAAATAAAATTTATCCTTACTAAAGGTGGCTTAGGATCCTCTTCCTTTATCCTATATAGCTATCTAGAAGAGACTCTAGAATATTTATTAATCTTATATATAATCTATTCTAGGCGTCTAAGTTTTATTTCTTTCTATAGAATTAATAGTGCTAGAAGAGGCTAGTCTTAACCTTAGAACTTCCCTAGTATAATCTTATAGTTTAGGTTAAGATATAATATACTAGTAGCCTTCTAGTATATTTACTAAGGATCTTTATATAATATATAACCTTATTAGTTATAAAGGAAGTAGCTCCCGCTAGTTATACTTATATTTAACTTATAGTAGCTAGACTATCTACTAATATAATACTATAGGTTACTACTAAACTATACTAATTATTCTTAGAAAGAAGGACTATAAGAAGACTAAATAGCTTCTAAAGGAACCTCTTATAATACTTCTATTAGTTAATTTATAAAGTTAAGTATAATTACCTTATAAGTCTAGATTAGTAGTATAAGCGCTCCTATTAGTTAAGTTAGTTTATTTATAGAGGACCTAATATTCCTAGAAGCTATAGGCTTTATTAATCTTAATAATATATTCTCCTTAATCTTTATAGCTATATTATCTATTTATTCTTTCTAATACTTATCTTTATAAGCTTCCTCTTTTTAAAATACTAAGGGTTAAGTCTCCTTCTTATATACTAGTTCTTAATATTCTTTATCTAGTACTCCTTATATAAATTTACTAGTTTTAGTATTAACTTCTTATAAGTCTCTCGCCTACTCCTAGTACTTTTAGAAGTTTAAGTTCTTCGGCTTCCGGTCTAATAAGTTTTACCTTTTTTAAATCTTATCTATATATATCTTTAATAACCTAGAGAGGAAGAGATAATAGTAAGTATAGTTAGTTTCTACTTTATTATTAATTAAGTATATTATAGCTTTATAAAACTAATAGAGATATAGATTAAGGTTCTATAACTTATCGCGCTTACGCCTTAAGAGTATATAAAGGTAGTATATACTTATTATCTACTATATCTTATCTTAATCCTTATACTTATCTAAAACCTTCTCTTTAAACTTTATCTAGTCTATTTTATTATACTTTATAAGCTCTTTATATTATTCTTTCTCTATTTTTAATATAAAATATATAGACCTCTAAATACGCTCTTTACTATTTATTACTTAGTTATATTTATATAGCTCTTTAAACTCTTTAAAGAAAGTAATTATATTTCTTCCGTTAAAGTATAGGAGGTTATCGCTTTTATCTAAGCTCTAAGGTATCTCTCTTATTAATATTATTATAAGAGGGGCTTATATTAGTAGTACTATTAAGTTAAGCGTCTATAAACCTAATAAGGTATTATTCGCTCTAGTAGCTAATATTACTTTTCCTTTTCTATTTATAACTATCTTTACGTTCTTAATTTTTATTTTATTTATTATATTATTTAGTTTAATAAAAGGTAATAAATAAATATATTATCTCTATAAGTAAGTAATCTAATATTCTAACTATTTTTATATATTTTATATATTAGTATATTTTCTATATATAGTCTCTCTATACTTTAGCGGCTTTAGTCCTTATACTATTATCCGTAGGCGGCTTTAAGAGACCTTAAAGAATCCTTCTCCTCTTTAGCTAATTTCCGTCGTTAGCCTTTTACGTCTAATTATTAAGTCTTTCTTTTTCGAATCTAGCTAATATTAACACTAGCTCTTCGCCGAGTAGGTCTCTAGTGCTAAATAGCTTACTTCTCCTTAAAAGTTAGGAGGTATTAGGGTTAACCGTATTCCCCTCGTCGAGTATTAGTCGCTAACCTTAGCTTCTAGTCTTCTAGGTAGTTATTTAGTCGTTAGTCTCCGCCCTATATAGTAGTAGTAAATATATATAGCTAGGACCCTAAAAGAATACCTTAAGTAGCGGTCTCCTTAAATAGCTAGTGTAGTTTATAACTTACGCCTATATAGCGGGACGAACTTACTTAGCTAGTAATTTAGATAATTCCTCGTGTAGTGATCCTATATATATAGCTAGCTTCTCTAGTTCTAGTTAATTAATTAGTTAGTAGATAGGTAGGTAGGTAAATTAGTCTAGTCGGTCCTTAGTTTAATTTATAGCGTTATATTATTATATTATCGTTACTTCTTATTATCTTACCGCGCGTAGAGACACTCATATTACTATAGCTTAAATATTTCTTATTAGAGGCACTAATAAACTAGGGACGGGCTTTATTACCTCGGGTAAAGGATTATATAGCGGTAAATATAATATCTCTTTTATCCTCGGTATACTATATAATAATAAATAGCTTCCTAAAAGGTATTATATATTTTATTATCTATAGTATATATATATATTAAATATCTATAATCGCTCTATCTATAATATATATAGTAAGGGTATATCCCCTTACGCTAAGGATCTAACTAATTAGAAGGTACGGTTATTTATCTATATATTATATAGGTATATATAACTAATTAGCATTAAGTAGTATTAGAGGTTTATTATCCCTATTATAATAGCTAATAATTATTTTAATTAGTATAAATATCTTATTAATTCTATTAATCTAGTGTAATAGAGATATATTATAGGAAAGAAGCTATAGCCTTATCGGATTAACTATATAATCGCGAGTTACCTCTATTAGGGGTAAAGCTTCTTAAATAGGTCTAAAGGAAAAGAGTATTATAAGAGTAAGAAAAATTATTCTCTCCTTATAAATATTCTCTCTTAGATTAAGGTATTCTTATTAGTATATATTCTTATTAAGAATATCCCGAATATAGAAAAATCGCGACTAAATACTTACACCTAAGTAATCTATTATCTTATAGCTCTTAGTTATTAAGTATAGAAGTCTATTTAGGTTAATAGTAAGGTTAGCGGAGTGTTTATTTATAAGAGGCTCTTTATTATTACCGTAGTACTAGATATATCTCTACTAGAAGATATCTCTATTATCTATAATAATTAAGACTATCGCGGTAGCGAATCTAAGCCTCGTATTACTTAGAGCGCGATTAACGATCTAAAAGCTATTAAGAATAATCTTATCCTTTATTCGAAGGACCTAGAGTACGTTCCTTTATAGTAACGAAAGCTTTATTAGGATAGAAATATTAGCTTCCGTAACCTCGTAGCTAAAATTAAAACTACCCTTAGCTAAGCGTATTATACCGGGAAGCTTTCGGTAATAGAGAATAAGTTCTTCTATAGTCTTAATAATACTTAGAAAGAGAGGTTATCTAAGGTCTTTAAGCGAGTTAATTATAATAAACCCTTTTAAATAATAGCTACTAGAGTTAACTAGATAGATACCTATTTTAGTAATAATATTATATATCTATTCTAGAACCGGCTATTATCGCGACAAGAGATTTATCGCGCTATAGGTGTACTTAACGGGTTTCTTCTTATAGGGATAATAGCCTAAAAATATAAATAGCTAGGAAATAGCGTGCCGAGAGCACTAGCCTATAAATAGAGTATTATATTTAGGAAAGTATAAATAGCGACTATTTAGTAAGGTAAACTAGTAGTAGTAAAAGTAAATAAAGTATTATCTTTAATATTAAAAGAAGCTCTAATAATATACTATTTAGAGAAGATATTAAAGCGTACTAGTATTATAACTATAGCGTAAGACGCTATAATAAGTAAGAGAAAGGAAGTAATATTTAAAAAGATATATAGTATAGTTATAATAGTAGCTTATAAAAGAGTACGGCGAGTTATTAATAATAATAATAATAAGGTAGAAGAAGAGGAGAATACTTAATATATATTAAGGAAGGTTACTACTACTTATTCCTCGCTAGTTATAATAATAGAGGGATTAATAGCTATAAGTAAAGATACACTTACTCTAGTATCCTAATAAGGCTTACTATTAAATTTTAGTAAGATAATTATTATCTTTAGCGATAAAGAAGAGTATTAGAGTATATAGAATAACCTAAAAACTTTATAGTTACTATCGCGATATAAGAAGGGTATTATATTCTCGCTAAAGCTATCTCCTTAAGGAAGGATATATTTACGGGAGATAATAATAATTTAAGTATAAATAGTACTATAGTATTTAGTCTTAGTTATAGTTTTAATATAGTTATTATATATATACTAGTAATAAATAAAGAATTTAAGTAAGAAATAAGAAATAGTATCTTAGAGTTAGAAGTAAGAGAGAGGTAACTTTAGATTATATAACTACTTAAGGGAGATAGCGATAGTTAAGAGTAGTAGCTTATATATTTAGGTTCGGTCGACGCTATAGTAGTTAACTAAGTTATAGGCCTCTAAGGTTAGATAGGGGGAGGTAAAGGGTAAGTTATATAGGTCGCGAGAGGGCACTAGGTACTTAACGGAGAAGGATTTAATAGGTCTAAGAATAAGGAGAGTAAAGGGTAGCTTAGTAGGAGAGTATAGAGTAGGTTAAATAAGTATATAATAATTAATATTATATAATTTAAGATTAATATAAATATAAATAGAGAGAGAGAGAACTATTAATTAATAATAAGAGAGAAGACTTATTAGTAACTAATAAAAGAGAATTAAGAAAGGATAAAAGAGGATTATACTAAAAGAGTTATAAAGACCTAATTAAGGGAGGAAAGGTATCCCTTAATCTTCTCTCGTATCTTACGCGAAAGAAGGTAAGGAGAATAAGCGGGAGAACTAGAGGAGAGAGAGATAAATCCTAAATATAGTTAGAAGGATCTAATCTATTAAAAGAGAAAGCCTTACCTCTAGGCCCCGAGAGACTAGAGAAATAGGTCTCTAGCTTAGGGGACTAAATAAGGGGGCCTAGTTAGGTAGCGATAGTATTATAGGAGAATAATAGTCTAAAGATAATAAAAGATAAATAGGCTTAAATAGGGGTATAAGGAATAAAAGGTAAAGTAGTGAAATTAAGGGAAGACTAAGGGGAGATAAGTTAAGTAGTTATAGTTAAAGAGAGATAAGGAGATAAAGGTTAAGATATAACCTATAGTTAGGCCTTATAAGGGGCTTTACCTTAAGCTATATAGGGAGTATACTAAGGATATTAGTATTAGGTTTAAATAAGAGATATAGTTTAAGGAGAGAGATATTAAAAATATAAAAAAGATAATAAGAAGAAAACTAGAAGAAAGGATAATAGGCTAGAGAGATCTTCTTATAGAGATATAAGTAAGATAAAGAGGTACTAGATTAAAATTAATATAATAATAGAGAAGATATAAGGACTATTATAGAAGATACGAGCGCTAGTATTTAGTAATAATAGATAACTAATAGTAAGAGGTAGGTATTCTTAGAAGATATAAGTACTAATACTAAAGATATAAGTATTACTATAAAAGATATAAGCGCTAGTAACTAATAATAAGAGATAAATATTCTTAAAGTATATACTCTTAGAAGATATAAGTAGTAGTAGAGAAGATATAGATACTAGTATAAAAGATATAAGCGCTAGTAGCTAATAACTAGAGATAAGTACTTTTAGAAGATATAAATACTAGTAGAGAAGATATAAGTACTAGTATAAAAGATATATATATTAGTAGCTAGTAATAAGAGATAGGTATTCTTAGAAAATATAAATACTAATATAAAAGATATAAGCGCTAATAGCTAGTAGCTAGAGATAGATGCTTTTAGAAGATACGAATACTAGTAGAGAAGATATAGGTATTAGTATAAAAGATATATACGCTAGTAGCTAGTAATAAGAGATAAGTATTCTTAAAAGATACGAATACTAGTATAAAAGATATATACGCTAGTAGCTAATAATAAGAGATAGACGTTCTTAGAAGATATAAGTACTAGTATAAAAGATATAAGCGCTAGTATCTAGTAATAATAAATAGCTAGTAGTAAGAGGTAAGTGTTCTTAGAAGATATAGATACTAGTATAGAAGATATAAATACTAGTATAAAAGATATAAATACTAGTATAAAAGATATATACGCTAGTAGCTAGGAATAAGAGATAAGTATTCTTAGAAGATACGGATACTAGTATAGAAGATACGGGCGCTAAGAGCTAATAATAATAGATAGGTATTCTTAGAGTATATACTCTTAGAAGATATAGGTAGTAGTAGAGAAGATATAGGCGCTAGTATAAATAGTATAAATACTAAAATAGTAAAGCTTAAATTTACTTTAGAAGATATATATAGCGAGTAAAAAGATATAGGCACTAAGGGGTAGAGTACTTTAGTGTTATATATTAGTCTTAGTATAAAAGATATAGGAGTAGAAGATATAGGCGCTAAGTATATATAGGGTTATTTTTAGTAAGAAAAGATATATTTTACTTATAGTATAATACTAGTTAAGCGCCGGGACTTTAAGTATTAATACTAAAGTAACTATATAGTTAGCGTAACCTTAATAGGTTATTTAGGGAGATTAATATTTAAGTCATAGTGTAATAGTTTAGTATACTATTTATGTCGAGAGGTGTTAAGACCGGGTACCTAGGGTCCTAAGCTTATATAAATATTCTTTTAGCCCTAGTATAAATGAGAGAATCCGCGTAGAATATATATATATTAAGAATACTCGTTAACTATACCTAGTTCCCTAAGTGTAAGGCGCTAAAGAGTATTAGTAACTAATATTAAATATTATATTCTATTAAATAGTTAAGTAATAGTATAGGAGGCGGGGCTTAGTGGAGATAGAGATATAAAAGTGTACTTATCTTTAGATAGCGATATAGTAGTATTATGGTATTTAGATAAGGATATAAATATATCGCTATAATTAGGTAGCTACTATATTATATTAGTAGTAAGATAGTTTATATAGTTTAGGTTATTTAAGTAATAAGGGCGTCCTTATATAGCTACTACTATATATTTATTAATTAGGCTTCCTCTAAAGGTATTAGGGGTTCGCTTAGTTAGCGGAGGTAGGCTATAAGGTAAGGGAGGGTTATTATCTAGAGGAAGGGCTTCTATAAACTAGTCCATAAGATTAACTAGCGGGAGACTAAATATTATCTTACCTAAGGCGAGTTACTTATAGTAGGAGGTTTAGCTTATACTACTATATATATACTCGCGGCTCTTCTTTTTAGAGAGTATATTATAAGTATAAGCTTCTTTATTAAAATATTTCTTAAGGCGACCTTACGGAGTTATAGTAGCTCTCCTAGTAGTAAATCTTAATCTACTTAAGTCTCTAATACTTTACTATAGTAAATATTATATAGTTTCTCTACTAGTAGAAGATTTAATAAGGAAAGGCTACTAATTAGTCCTTAGTATAGTGTCGCGATAAAGAGAATTTATAAAATATATTAAAATACTTTTACTAATATCTTCTCTAGAGGTTCCCGCCGGTTAACCTAAACTAGTATTTATATTAGGCTAATAGGAGCTATTATTCTATAGAGAATATATCTAACTATCGTCGCGTAAATCTAACTATAGTCTCTAAGCGATATAATTACTCTCCTAAATAAGGTATAGTAGTGTTATAGTAAAGATAAATTAAAAGAGGAAAGGTAGTAGATAGGTACTTAGCGAGGCTTACTAGTGAAGATAAATTAAAAGAGGAAAGGTAGTAGATAGGTATAGGGTATAGACCCTATAAAAATAAATTAAAAGAGGAAAGGTAGTAAATAGGTATAGGGTATAGACCCTATAAAAATAAATTAAAAGAGGAAAGGTATAATATTACTAAGAGTGTAGGTTAACTATATTAAAACTATAGATCCTTAATAGTAAGGTATTTTAGCTATACTATACCCTATTAGAGATAGTATTAGTTAGATAATTAGCTCTACTAGTAAAAGAATAGGATTTAGAATATATTTATTATTTTAAATTATAAAAATATTATTAGTAAGACTACTCTAACCTAAACTTTACCTTAATATATTAAGTAAAGAAAAATTAAAGTTAAAGCTAAGAAATTTAGCGCTACTTTTAATTAGCTTTATATACTTATATATTATATAAAGTTTTAGGGAGTATTATAATTAGTTAAACCCTAATATAGTTAAGAGAAATATAATATTAAATACTATTAATAATAAATAAAATACTAATTATTAATAGTAATAATAAAGGATTTAATAATATTAAATAATAAATATTTTAAGTATATATAAATATAATAAGGAGAGATTAATAAATTAAACTTTAAATAATTACTTAACCTCTTAAATCTTTATTTCTTAACTATTATATACTAAATACTTATAATTTAGTTAAAAGGTCTTAAAGAGTTAAAAGGGTAAAGAAAAGAGAGTATATATTATTACTTATTATTATAATAATTTATTTCTTTATATTATTATTTAAGGTTAAAGAGTATTAATTTATTATAAATATTAACTTTTACTCTCTTACTTATATATATATATCTTCTCTCCTTAATATTATATCTTTCTCTCTTATTATAAGTCTTAACTAATAAGTAATCTTCTTTTATTATTTACTTAACCTTCTTAACTTCTTTAAAACTTTTAAATTAAGCTTTAATACCTTTATAATTACTAATACTATCTTTAGACTTAATTATCTTCTCCTTTTAAAGCGCTTTAACTATATTATAAGCCTCTTACTTATAAGTTTACTCTTATTATACCTTAGATTTACCTTCCTATCTTCTTAATAAAGACCTAACTTAATCTTATAGTTAGAATATTAGGAGCTTAGCGTTAGATATAATTAAAACCACTAATTATTTAGCTAAATTTAAGTTTTATAATTCCTATTAGCTAAGAGTAGAAGTATTAAGCTTCTAATATTAATACTATTAATAATTAGCTTATATTATTAGTATAATATTTTAATTAACTTAAGGAAGTAGCCCTTAAAGCCGCTATTAATACTATTAACTAGGATAATTTAAAGTATATTAATAACTTTTATAATTTTATTAAGTTTAAGTATAAGTAAATAAGCGATTAGTGTAACGCTATAGCCTAAAAAGTCTATAATTTAATAAAATATTATAAGCTTACTAGCGCTAAATTTAATAAATATAAAGTACTAGTAGCTAAAAGAAATAAGTTTAATAAGAGATATAACTAATAAATAAAACTTTAAGTAAAAGTTCTTTTAAATTATATATACTTAAGTAATATAAAAATATTTATTAGTTAATATAAAGAGAGAGAAGTTAAGCTACCCTTAAAAATAATAAATAAACTATCTTCCTAAACTTCTATAAAATTCTTTAATTAATTAATTATTTCTTATAATAAAGATATAATTACCTTACTAAATTAATACTAAATTATTTAAAAATATTCTTTATAGTTTAATAAGATATTACTAATAATTTTATATATAGTCTTATATAAGATAGTCTATAAACTTATAAGAATTAATAAGGATTTTACTATAAGTAAATATTACTTCTTTATTATATTATATTTAGTTTCTATTAACTTATAGATTATTATTAATAAGAGAGTAGCTCTTAATAAAGTAACTAAAGATTAAGATAGAAGTAATCTTAAGTAGGCTAAAGCGCTTAAGAGATATAGTCTTACTTATATAAATAGCCTATATTAAGTTAATACTTAACCTTTTAACTATACTAATTTAATTACTTTTAAAGGATATTTAAATATACTAATAGCCCTAATTATATCGCTAAAGTAAATCCTTAGGCGGCTATTAGATTCTATTAGTTACTAACTTATTACTCGTACTAAGACTAGTAAGCTTTTTACTCTTATTATCTCTAATCTCTTAGATATAAGTAGCTTAGCTACTATTTTAGCCTAATAACTAAATATTTAACGTTAATAAATTAAATTAGCTAATTTAACTTTCTCTAAAACTCTAATAAGACCTATAGCTCTAATACCTTTATAACTATAGTAAAATACTATAATAATTAAATTAACTTTAGTAGATACCTCTTAAAAGAGCTTAATTTAGCTTATAAAGCCTAATAAATCTCGTCCTATCCTTAGAAGTAAGGAATAGATAAAGTAAATAAAGAATAATCCTATTAATATTTTAATAGTATTAAAAAGATCCTATCCTTAAATAATAACTCCTAGTCTTAATACCCTAACGCCCTTATATTACTTAAGTATAAAAAAGCTAAAGATTTTATAACTTTTCTATAATATTAAGATTAGGTAATAAATTACTAACTAGAGAATATATATTATAAGTCCCTTAAGCGCTATTCTTAAATTAATAAGTAAAAGTCCTTTAGTAAATCTATAAAATCTAATTTTAAATCCTTCTTTAATAGTTAAATTTATATAGTTAATAATTTAACGATATATTAAATAAATAAACTTTAAACTTTAATAGTTACTTATAATAAAAGAAGATATTTAGCGCTATTATAAGTTTAAAGCTATTATAATAATTAATACTTTTAATCTTCTAGTAAGATAAATACTAGAATTATATATAACTATATACTTATATATAGTAGAAAAAGAGATTAGAATATATCTTAAAGGATTAGAATAGATAGTAATACCTTATAAAGATTTAATAATAAGTCTTAGCTAGCTAATTAAATAATAAGAGAAAGAACTAAAAGAAGAATAGTATCTAGTTCTTTCTAGTTACTCTAATTACTATACTATTAATATTTCCTTATATAGTCTAAAAATTATTTACCTTAGCCTCTCTAAATCTAAATAAGTTAGTAATTCTTTTATTAACGCTAGAATTATCTCTTAATAAAAGGATACTTATATATAATATAAAATTATTTTAAGTATTATATTCTAGTACTAGGTTAATACTTATATTAGAGAAAAGAAGATAATTAAATTTAAAGGCTAAGGTAATATAAATAACTATATAAGATAACTTATTATCTTTAATAATAACCTAAAGGGAGTTAGAAACTATTAGCTATTCCTTATTACTAATACTACTACTTAATTATATTTAATTATTAATTTCTTACTAAATTAATCTTAAGGAATAGTAATAGTAGTAAACTTCTTTATTAAATAGCTAAGTACTAAAGTCTTTAATATTCTCCCTCGCGAGATTAAGCTTTACTCTAAAGAATAGCTTAATACTTATACCTATAGACTTTAGGTAATTAAGAATACTATAGTAATCCTAGAGGTAAAGATATATAAGTCTCGCTAACTTTAAGAAGTACTTAACGCTATAATAGTTAATATTAAGGATTAGTATATAATTACCTAGGATATTTACTAAATAGTTAAGAGAGAGGCTAAACTAATTAGGTTATATTATCCTATAAGTGTTAAGAGCCCTTTAAGTTTAGAACTTAAGTAGCTAAATAACTTTAGGGAGATAATAAGTAAGCTTATAAGGGGCGATAAGAACTAATCTAAGTAAACTTAAATAAGGATATTAAGAAGTAAGTAATAAGAGAGAGATATAATAAGGATAATAAATATTTAATACTACTTAGTGCTAATTAGTTATATATACTTATATAATATTAAACTAGGGACGGGCTTTATTACCCTAGGTAAAGGATCGTACGGCGGTAGATATAATACCTCTTTCGTCCCCGGTATACTATATAGTAATAAATAGCTTCCTAAAAGGTATTATATATTTTATTACCTATAGTATATATATATATTAAATACCTATAACTACTCTATCTATAATATATATAGTAAGGGTATATCCCCTTACACTAAGGATCTAACTAATTAGAAGGTACGGTTATTTATCTATATATTATATAAGTACGTGTAACTAATTAGTACTAAATAGCATTAGAGGTTTATTATCCTCATTATATCCCTCCCTTATTACTCGCTTCTTAATGTCCTCGCTTAAGTTCGCTTAGAATAGTTCTTATCGCCCCTCGTAAGCTTACTTATTACCTCCCTAAAGTTATTTAGCTACCTAAGTTCTAAATTTAAAGGGCTCTTAACACTTATAGGACGATATAACCTAGTCGGTTTAGCTTCTCTCTTAACTATTCGGTAAATGTCCTAGGTAATCGTATACCGATCCTTAATATTAACTATTATAGCGTTAAGTACTTCTTAAAGTCGGCGAGACTCATATATCTCTACCTCTAGGATTACCGTAGTATTCTTAATTACCTAAAGTCTATAGGTATAAGTATTAAGCTATTTCTTAGAGCGGAGCTTAATCTCGCGAGGGGAAATACTAAAGACTTTAGTACCTAGCTATTTAATAAAGAAGTTTACTACTATTATCGTTCCCTAGGATTAACTTAGTAATAAATTAATAATTAAATATAACTAAGTAGTAGTATTAGTAATAAGGAATAGCTAATAGTTTCTAACCCCCTTTAGGTTATTATTAAAGATAATAAGTCATCTTATATAGTTATTTATATCGCCCTAGCCTTTAAATTTAACTATCTTCTTCTCTCTAATATAGGTATTAACCTAGTACTAGAATATAGTGCTCGAAATAATTTTATATTATATATAGGTATCCTTTCGTTAAGAGGTAATTCTAGTATTAATAAAAGAATTACTAACCTATTTAGATTTAGAGGGACTAAGGCGAGTAGTTTTTAGACTATATAAGGAGATATTAATAGTATAGTAGTTAAGATAACTAGGAAGAACTTAATATTATCCTTCTCCTAGTTCTTTCTCTTACTATTTAATTAGCTAGCTAAGACCTATTATTAGGTCTTTATAAGGTACCGCTATTTATTCTAAACCTTTAAGGTATATTCTAATCCCTTTTTTCGCTATATATAAGTATATAGCCGTATATAATCCTAGTATTTATCTCGCTAGGAGGTTAAAAGTATTAATTATTATAGTAGCTCCGAACTTATAATAGCGCTAAATATCTTCTTTCATTATAAGTAGCTACTAAAGTTTAAAGTTCATTTATTTAATATATCGCTAAATTATTAACTATACGAATTTAACCGCCGGAGAAGGATTTAAGATTAGATTTTATAGATTTACTAGAGGACTCTTACTTATTAATTTAAGAACGGCGCCTAAGGGACTCGTAATATATATTCTCTAGTTAGCGGTTTATTACCTAATCTTAATATTATAGAAAAGTTATAAAATCTTTAGCTTTTTCGTACTTAAGCGGTATAAGGGCGTTAGGGTATTAGGACTAGGAGTTATTATCTAAGGACGAGCTCTTTTTAATACCGTTAAAATATTAATAGGATTATTCTTTATTTACTTTACCTATTCCTTACTTCTAAGGATAGGACGAGATTTACCGGGCTTTATAAGCTAAATTAAACTCTTCTAAGAGGTATCTACTAAAGTTAATCTAATTATTATAGTACCTTACTATAGTTATAGAGATATTAGAGCCACAAGTCCTATTAGAGTTTTAGGGGAAGTTAAATTAGTTAGTTTAATCCGTTAGCGTTAAGTATTTAGTCGTCGGGCTAAGGTAGTAGCTGGGCTACTTATACCTAAGAGGTTAGAGATAATAGGAGTAGGAAGCTTACTAGTCCTAGTACGGGTAACGGGTCAGTGGCTAATAGGATCTAATAGCCGCCTAAGGATTTACTTTAGCGGCGTAATTAGGGCTATTAGTACATCTAGACGTCCTTCGAAAGTAATTAAATTAGTGTAATTAAGAGGTCGAGTACTAACTTAGTATAGGCTATCTATATAAGTAAGGCTATATCTCTTAAGTACTCTAGCCTACTTAGGATTACTTCTATCTTAATCTTTAGCTACTTTATTAAGAGCTACTCTTCTATTAATAATAATCTATAAGTTAGCGAAAACTAAATATAGTATAGTAGAGAAATAGTATTTACTTATAGTAAAATCTCTATTAATCCTCATAAGTCTATAGACTATCTTATATAAGGCTATACGTAAAATTATTAACGGTATTTTATTAAACTATAAAGGATATTTCTAAATAATCTAGTATTAATTTAGTAAGGTAGTTATATCTCTACTATAGGGAATAATTAATTAATTAAAGAATTCTATAAAGGTCTAGGAAGGTAATTTATTTATTATTTCTAAGGGTAGCTTAACTCCCCTCTCTTTATATCGACTAATAAATATTTTTATATTACTTAAGCGTATGTAGTCTAAAAGGACTTTTACTTAAAGTTCTACTTATTAATTATATCTCTTATTAAACTTATTTCTTTTAGCTACTAGTACTTTATACTTATTAAATTTAGCGCTAGCGAGCTTATAATACTTTATTAAATTATAGACTTTCTAGGCTATAGCGTTACGCTAATCGCCTATCTACTTATACTTAAACTTAATAAAACCGTAAAAGTTATTAATACGCTTTAGATCGTCCTAGTTAATAGCGTTAATAGTGGCTTTAAGGGCTACTTCCTTAGGTTAATTAGAATATCGTACTAATAATATAGGCTAATTATTAATAGTGTCGGCATTAGGAGCTTAGTACTTCTATCCTTAACTAGTAGGAACTATAGAACTTAGATTTAGCCGAATAACCGGCGATTTTAGTTATATCTAACGCTAAGCTCCTAATATTCTAATTATAGGATTAAGTTAGGTCCCTATTAAGAAGATAGGAAGGCGAATCTAAGGTATAGTAAGAGTAAACTTATAAATAAGAGGCTCGTAGTATAGTTAAAGCGCTTTAAAAGGAGAAGATAGTCGAGTCTAAAGATAGTATCGGTAGTTATAAAGGCGTTAAAGCTTAGTTTAAAAGTTCTAAAGAAGTTAAGAAGGTTAAGTAGATAATAAAAGAAGATTACTTATTAGTTAAGGCTTATAGCGAGGAAGAAAGGTATAATACTAAGGAGGGAAGGCGTATATATATAGGCGAGAGAGTAAGAGTTAATATTTATAATAAACTAATACTCTTTAGCCTTAAATAGCGATATAAAGAGATAAACTATTATAATAATAAATAATAGTATATATTCTCTCTTCTTTACCTTTCCGGCCCTTTAAGACCTTTTAACTAAATTATAAGTATTTAGTATATAATAGTTAAGGGATAAAGATTTAAGAGGTTAAGCGATTATCTAGAGCCTAGTTTATTAACCTCTCCTTATTATATTTATATACGCTTAAAATATTTATTATTTAATACCGTTAAGTCCTCTATTATTACTACTAATAACTAATATTTTATCTATTATTAATAGCGTTTAATATCGTACTTCTCCTAACTATATTAAGGTTTAACTAATTATAACACTCCCTAGAACTTTATATAATATATAGGTATATAAAGCTAATTAAAAGTAGCGCTAAATTTCCTAGCTCTAACTTTAATTTTTCTTTACCTAGGTATATCGCTTCGCCCTAGCTTAACTTTTCTAGCTCCCTTTATTAATTCTAACACCTACTATCTTAAGGTAGTCTTCCTTTCGCTCGCTAGCGTTCCTTCTTCTTTACTTCTACTACTCCTCTTAAGTAAAACCCTATAAGTAATAGGCCGTAAGATCTAGGGTTCCTCGAACGGAGTTAAATTAATCTTAAGGAAACCTTACTATTATCGTACTCCGAACGCTAGATTATATCCTAATTATAAGGAAAATATTAAGAAGAAAGAAAGTATAAATAAACTAAAGGAAATTTAGTCTTAAACCTTTTAATAGTAGTAATAGCGATACTATACCTCCCTTACTACTTTATAATAGCGAAGTATAAGGGAGAGGAGTATAGTATACTACTATTAGCTTTTTACCTACTCTTCCTCTAAGAATATCTCTTCGCTATATCGCCTTCATATTTTATTCGTTACTAGAGGGATTTAAATCTTAAATATTAGCTCTTTCTTAATAGCTATTAGGATTATTACTCTTTACTTTAGTTATTCACTATAGCGTAGAGCTATATATTCCTAATCTAAAAGATCTTCTTACTCTTCGCTTAGTGTATTTATATTATTTATCCTAGACTAATCGTTTACTACTAATATACTCTATAGCTCCTTACTCTAAATATTATCTTAAGGTTATATTTTAGCTCTAGGTAAGAAGTCCTCTAGTCGTAAGTAGAACCTCTTAAGTTAGCTAGCCGTATAGGTTCTATAGAGTTAAGCCCTATTAAGTTTAGCTAATATATATATTCCTTTTTCTAGATTTACCTCTATAATCTTAAAGGGCCTAAACTAGTGAAATACTAGTTTCTTTTCTACTAATATATTCATTAACCCTATAGTATTATAGCTTAGAATAAGTATACCTTCCTTTAATAGCTAAGGGTATAAGTTATACCTTCTATTAAAGGCTTCCTTATTAAGCTATTATATTTAATTTAAACAAGTAGTAACTTCCTTTAGGTCTTCTATTTATCTTTCTAGAGCCTAAGCTCGTATAGTAACTAGATTAATAGTATTAATAACCTTATCTTAATTTATAATGTTCTAAGTTATTACTTTTAGTTTAATTAGTAAGATTAGTTAGTTTAGAAACTTAATCTTATACAATATTATTCTAGTATTAGCCTTTATAGTAATACGATTCGCTTATAGAACTATATAGAGGTGATTTATCTATATACCTCCGCCGTCCGTCTAGTATATCTTTAAGAGAGCGTTAGTAACCTCTTTATGCTCTACTTTTACTTATCTATTCGCTTACGGGTTATAGGTTAAGGTAACTATCTATTTAATCCTATATCTTATTATAAGTACTTATACCTATACCTTATTCTCTAGTCCTCTATCGTATACTAGCCTTCGGAATAGCCTATAGCGATATATAATTTCTTTATATAGGAACTTTACTATAGTTACGCTATTAGTAGCCGTAATACCTTTAGCTTTAACCTAGCTACTAAAGTTACTTCTAGCCTTAATAAGATACTTCTTTCTATAGGATATCGGTATTAGAGTATAATTAATACTAACCTATTCCTAGCGTCTATCTATAGCGATAGGAAATATCTTATTATATAACCTTCTACTCTCTCTAAATTAATATTCCGGATAGGTCTTAATGAATAACTAAATATCCCGATATTAGCCCTTCTAGTAGTACTAATTAAATACTCACTAATAGGTTAATTCCCGGCTATAATATCTAACATCGTCGTATAGCGCTTTAAGTATTCTTCGCTTCTCGGCATTATTATTAATTACCCTTTAGCTTAATCGATTTACGGTCGGTTTTCGAAAGAGATATCCTCCTTAAACGAAGAAATTTATAGATTCTCGTTATAATTATTAAAATTCGATATTAGTTATCTTGAGAGAATATTACTAGTCTTAAAGGTACTTTATAAGCCTCTTTAAGTCCTCTAAGTACTCGCCTTTAAAGAGCTAAACTATATATAGTTCTTTAAGATCCCTTAACTAATCCCGTATACGCGCGATTATAGGCCTTATATTTATAAAGTTCTAGCCTTAAGGCTTCTATTTAATTAGTTAGAGGCTACCTCGTACGAAGAATATCTAAGCTTTAATCTAGTCGTTAATATCTTCTTCCTCTTTAGCTTCCTAGATATCTCCCTTAGTCGGCGAGCGTTAAGATAGCGTATCGGCGACCATATTTTACTTACCTAGTATATACTTTATATTAAAGTTAAACCTACAGATTTATATTAGCTATTAATTAACGATAGCTTCTAGTAGATCTATAGATTAGCGGTTAAGCTATATCGCTAAAGTTATTATATTAGTCTCGACAATAAAATAGATAGTATATAGCTAACGCTTAAACTTCTTAAGAGCCTTTAATAATCTACGAGCTTCTCACTTAAGGGCGTTATACTCTCTCTCCGCCTTAAACTAAATCTCGCTTTTATACCTTATAGTACGATATTTACTTATTAATAGGTTAGCCTATATAATTATAGCTCCCTAACCTCTTTCGCTTACGTCTATAGCGAGTATAATTAGGCTAGTACCCTCTCGATAGTTTAGGCTAATTAATATAGGGGGTAAAGATAGTACCCTCTTTAACTCTTTTATACTTTTAGTATATATTTTTATTTAAACCTAAATGATATTCTTCTTAAGTAGGTCGTATAAAGGCTCTACTATTATTATAAAATATAGAATCTAAACGTGATAATATATATAGATCCTAAGGAATCCGCGGAGTTCTAGTTAATTTATTAGAGTTAGCTAGCTTTAGATCTTATAAATCTTTAATTATTACGAATATTATCTATTATAGTTATAGATATACTTAACTACTTTAATCCCCTTTATATAAAGTTATAGCTTCTACCTTACTATAGTCGCACTAACGAGTTTAAGATTAAGTAGCACTTCGTCTAGATTAATTAAGTATTCTAATATAAATCGTTAAACCCTAGGAACTACCTCTTATTATTAATAGTTACTCTTTAGTCCTTTTATACTAATATTATCTAGAAATAGCCGAGTAGCTTTCGGAATTTAGGCCTTTAAAATTTAGTTCGTAATTTATATAAATTACACTACGGAATTCGTTACCCCTTATAGGAGAGTTATGTAGCGAACTAGTTCAATTAAAGTATAAATTCCTATTAGATCTTAATTCTCTTTCGTAAGTTTAATTTAATTATATCCCGAGAGCTAATCTAATAACAAGGTTATCTATATTCCTATGAACTCTTCCATAAAGTTATTAGCTAAAGGAGATAAGTTTATATCTCGAATTATTACTCTATTAATATTCTAAGCTATAATTACTAGCTAATACTCTCCGGGCTTCTTCTTCTTAACTAGGAAGAACGGGTTCTAATATAATCTATACCCCGGTTCGAAAAGGTCTAAGTTAATCTTTTCCTTTACTAGTGTAATTACTACCGGCTTAAGGGCCTTTAGGATGGGGAAGCTCTTTACCTACCACGGGATATATAGGATAGTTTTAATCACCTATAGAGGTGTAACTTCTTAATAGATTCGCCCGATCTCTTTAAGGTCCTAAGCTAGGGCGCCTTCGCGGTTATATAGGATCTCCACTAGGATCTCCTTCTCTTTAGGTATTAAATCCGGGCTAATAACTAGCTTTTCTAGGCGCTTAGATATTAAACGCCGCCCTTAAGGAAACTTTATAAGCCGAGGGTTTATCTAATCCGAGAAGGTATACGACTAACTATTATAAGTAACTATTACTCTCTCTCATGCCCTTACTTACTAGTCCGAGAGTTCGCTAGGTGTTAAACTATCCTAGAAATCTAAGTTAATAGGCTTTACCTTATTCGCTTTCTATTTATATAAGGTATTTACTTAAGCCTCTAAAGGTTTCCTAGTTTAATATTATTCGTAACGTTACTTATTCTCTATATCTTATCTTATCGCTTCCTTATTAAATAATCTTAATAACTTTATGAATTATTAGTTATCCTTAATATTAAAAGGTTAAGTATAAAAGTATATCTTATTAAACTTATCGTTACTTAATCTAAAGACGTTAGAGACTAAGATTAAAGTATTATTCTTATCTACCTTAAAATTAATTACTTACGCCTTCCTTTAGTTCCACCGAGCCCTTACTAAAGCGAGTATAAGCCTCTTTATTTCTTTATACTCGCCTAGCCTTTTAAAGCTAATATATATATAAGTTTAACTATTAACTTTATAGTTATATTCTTATTAATATCTAAAGCTAACTACGCGAGAATCTAAATTCGCTTACTATTAAAGCTATCTATTAGGCTTACAATATAGGTCTCGTCGTCTTTCTCCTATACTAACCCTTAGGCTACCTTTTAGAATGGCCTACTTAGGATAAAGCGATATATCGAGTCTATAATATCTATTATATAGATATTCATTATAATATTAACTCCTATAACACTAACTATAAAGTCCTTAATTATACCTATAAAGTCTTCACGATCTCTATTAAATCCTACGATATTATAGATAAACTTCGCTTTTTATAGGTATTAAGATAAGCCCTTATCTTTAACTAAGCTTAAAGATATTAGATTAATTTCTACTCTAGTATTTAGTAGCGAATCTTTATACTAGCCTTATATCTTTACTAGTAAATAGGGATAGCTACTATAATATAGTCTTAGGCGCGTTAAATAGTCTAAATTAAAATTTATCTATACTACGCTAACTCTTCTAGTAGACTCTTCCTAAGTATAAGTTATCCTACCTCGTAAAGTATATATCTAATGAATTAGCTCCTATCTCCCTTTATTATAATACTAGTACTTATAAGAGAACTACTTATCCTATACCTCCTTTATTAATAGTAAGTCCTATAATTAAACTATTACTTCTTAATTTAATAGCTAATTAATAATCCTCCCAGCACTATTTAGATCTTATAAGAGCGCTTTCCGGAGAGGCCTAGGACTAGGCGGCCTATATTAAGTCTCCTTCACTATACACGGACGCTATAGTACTTACCTTAGACGAATAAGCTCCTCTCCGTCGCCTATCTTAGTATCTTCTAACATTAGGTTACGTAATTAGTTATTCTATATATTATATAGGGAAATTAGCGGCCTCTAATTAGTCGACGGTCCTAGCGCGAAAATATCGTCTATTATACTATTAAAGATAATCTCTCTATTTAGTCTTACTTATCGTATTATATATCGCCGCTAACTATCTATAATAGGCTTATAAACTCTAGTTTAGGGATGCTTTACTTATATATACCCTCCTTATTAAGGTATAGGTCTCTTCCTAAGGGCATTAATATAAGTATTAGGTTTCGGCTAGTTAATATAAATTCCTTTTAGCTTAGCTAGCCTTAGTATAAATAAATCGTCTTCTAAGTCCTTTAAGGCGCTATAATCTAACCTTAATCCTACTACTTAAATAAAATTTATCCTTACTAAAGGCGACTTAAGATCCTCTTCCTTTATCCTATATAGCTATCTAGAAGAGACTCTAGAATACCTATTAATCTCGCGTATAATCTATTCTAGGCGTCTAAGTTTTATTTCTTTCTATGGGATTAATAGTACTAGAAGGGGCTAGTCTTAACCTTAGAACTTCCCTAGTATAATCTTATAGTTTAGGTTAAGATATAATATACTAGTAGCCTTCTAGTATACCTACTAAGGATCTTTATATAATATATAGCCTTATTAGTCGTAAAGGAAGTAGCTCCTACTAGTTATACTTATATTCGACTTACGGCGGCTAGACTATCCGCTAGTATAATACTATAAGTTACTACTAAACTATACTAATTATTCTTAGAAAGAAGAACTATAAGAAGGCTAAATAGCTTCTAGAGAAACCCCTTATAGTACTTCTATTAGTTAATTTATAAAGTTAAGTATAATTACCTTATAAGTCTAGATTAATAGTATAAGCGCTCCTATTAGTTAAGTTAGTTTATCTATAGAGGACCTAGTATTCCTAGAAGCTATAGGCTTTACTAATTTTAATAATATATTCTCTTTAGTCTTTATAGCTATACCGTCTATTTATTCTTTTTAACGCTTATCTTCGTAAGCTTCCTCTTTTTAAAATACTAAAGGTTAAGTCTCCTTCTTATATATTAGTTCTTAATATTCTTTATCTAGTACTCCCTATATAAATTTACTAGTTTTAGTATTAACTTCCTATAAGTCTCTCGCCTACTCCTAGTACTTTTAGAAGTTTAAGTTCTCTAGCTTTCGGTCTAATAGGTTTTACCTTTTTCGAATCTTATCTATATATATCTTTAGTAACCTAGAGAGGAAGAGATAATAGTAAGTATAGTTAGTTTCTACTTTATTATTAATTAAGTATATTATAGCTTTATAGAACTAATAGAGGTATAAATTAAGGTTCTATAACTTATCGCGCCTATACCTTAAGAGTATATAAAGGTAATATATACTTATTATCTACTATATCTTATCTTAATCCTTATACTTATCTAAGACCTTCTCTTTAAACTTTATCTAATCTATTTTATTATACTCTATAAGCTCTTTATATTATTCTTTCTCTATTTTTAATATAAAATATATAGACCTCTAGATACGCTCTTTACTATTTATTACTTAATTATATTCATATAGCTCTTTAAACTCTTCGAAGAAGGTAGTTATATTTCTTCTATTAAAGTATAGGAGATTATCGCTTCTATTTAAGCTCTAAGGTATCTCTTTTATTAATATTACCGTAAGAGAGGCTTATATTAGTAGTACTATTAAGTCGAGCGTTTATAAACTCGGTAAGGTATTATTCGCTCTAGTAACTAATATTACTTTTCCTTTTCTATTTATAGCTATCTTCGCGTTCTTAATTTTTATTTTATTTATTATATTATTTAGTTTAACGAAAGGTAATAAATAAATATATTATCTCTATAAGTAAGCGATCTAATATTCTAACTATTTTTATATATTTTATATATTAGTATATTTTCTATATATAGTCTCTCTATACTTTAGCGACTTTAGTTCTTATACCGTTATTTATAGGCGGCTTTAAGAGACCTTAGAGGATCCTCCTCCTCTTTAGCTAATTTCCGTTATCAGCCTTTTATGTTTAATTATTAAGTCTTTCTTTTCTAAATCTAGCTAATATTAACACTAGCTCTTCGCTAAGTAAGTCTCCGATACTAAATAGCCTACTTCTCCTTAAAAGTTAAGAGATATTAGGGTTAACCGTATTCCTCTCGTCGAGCATTAGTCGCTAACCTTAGCTTCTAGTCTTCTAGGTAGTTATTTAGTTATTAGTCTTCGCCCTATATAGTAGTAGTAAATATATATAGCTAGGACCCCGAAAGAACACCTCGAGTAGCGGTCTCCTTAAACAGCTAGCGTAGTTTATAACCTACGCCCGTATAGCGGGACGGACTTACTTAGCTAGTAATTTAGATAATTCCTCGTACAGCGGTCCTATATATATAGCTAGCTTCTCTAGTTCTAGTTAATTAATTAGTCGGTAGGTAGGTAGGTAGGTAAATTAGTCTAGTCGATCCTCGGTTTAATTTATAGCGTTATATCGTCGTGTTATCGTTACTTCTTATTATCCTACCGCGCGTAGAGACACCCGTATTACTACAGCTTGAATATTTCTTATTAGAGGCACTAATAAACTAGGGACGGGCTTTATTACCCCGGGTAAAGGATCGTGCGGCGATAGACATAATACCTCTTTCGTCCTCGGTATACTATATAGTAATGAATAGCTTCCTAAAAGGTATTATATATTTTATTACCTATAGTATATATATATATTAAATACCTATAACCGCTCTATTTATAATATATATAGTAAGGGTATATCCCCTTACGCTAAGGATCTAACTAATTAGAAGGTACGGTTATTTATCTATATATTATATAGGTATATATAACTAATTAGTACTAAGTAGCATTAGAGGTTTATTATCCCTATTATAATATATAAATAAATAATTATACTCTTTAATTAGTTAGATCCTTAGTATAAGGGGATATACCCTTATTATATATATTATAGATAAAGTAATTATAAATATTTAAGATATATATATACTATAGGTAATAAAATATATAATACCTTTTAGGAAGCTATTTATTACTATATAGTATACTAAGGATAAAAGAGATATTATATTTATCGCTATATAATCCTTTACCTAAGGTAATAAAGCCTATCTCTAGTTTAGTAAATCTTTAATAAGGTCTCTTCTCTTAAGCTTATAAATTATAACTCTATAACTAACTTCCTTAACTAGTATTATTATTATAAATAAGATCTCCTTTAAGCTAATTATATATATATTAATTCTTAAATAGTTATAAATAATCTAGTTAAACTTCTTACTATATACTAAAACTTTAAGAAATAATATAAATAAATATAGACTAAGGATTTAAGTAAGCTATATAACCTTAACTTCCTTTTTAATAAACTTCTAGTAAAAGCTAAGAATTAGAAACTATAGGTTAAGGAGAAGAAGAAAAAGAATAGTAAGAAGGAGGGGAGATATAACCTTATCTAATAATATAAAGTTATAGTTTCTAGTTTCGTTATTAGGGTTTCTAGTTTTATAAAACTTAAAACCCTTAGCTAATAAAGGGTATAATAAATATTCTATATATTTAAGTAAGTTAAATATATAGTATATTAATAAATATAAATACTTTAAGAGAGAGAATATTAATACTTATATATATATTATAAAAGGGAGATATAACTTTATCTAATTAAATAAAGTTAGTTTTTTAAGTTTCGCGAAACTAGAAACTAATAAGCTAATAAATAAAGAGTAAGTACTATAGAAAAGAATATAACCTTATTTTATAAAGTAAGGTTAGGTTTCTAGTTATTAGGAATTAGAAACTCTAAGGCTAACTAAGGGTAATATAGATATAAGATATATATAAGAGGGTTAAAAGGATATTCTATTTAAGGGAATTAATATAAAAATAAGCGAGTATTAATACTAGTATAATAGGGAGAGTAAGTATAACCTTACTATATAAAGTAAGGTTAAGTTTCTAGTTATAAGGGAAGTAAAAACCCTAAGGCTAACTAAGGGTAATATAAATATAAGATATATATAAGAGTATAACGGTACGATACACTAATAGAAATATATAGGGCGAACACTACTTAAAGGTATAGATTACTTAATATAAAGAGACTAAACTAGAGAGAAGGAAAAAATATGAAAAGCGCGGTGCGCGCTACCCTAGATAAATACTTCCTTCCGCTAAGGCTTTCTAGTATACGCGTAAGCCGCTAAGAATTTTAGTTATATATAACTAATTAGCGTTTAGTTATATAACTTATATAGGCTCTCTTACCTAATTAGGATAAGGCTTAGTAAATACGCGCTTTACCCGAAATAGTTATAGTCGCCTATACCTAGGTAAATATAGTTAAATCTAGTATAGGCCGTAATAATACCCCCCCCTTTAAGAAAGCCTATCCTTAAGCTTTATTATCGTCGTTATAGTCTTCTATTAGTTTATTATTCTCCTAGTAATATAGCTAGTCTTATAATCTTCTCGGGGGCCCTAGTTATTAGGGGTACTTTTCGTAATAATCGCGGACCTTATATAGCGTATTCTTAAAATTAGAAGCTAAGTACTATTCTAGGTCTTTATCCTAACCTAGCTACCGCACTTAGTATTATAATTTATCGTAGCGCTTTTATATAGCTAAGACTTCCTCTACTTCCTACTTATTCTCTCTATTTACCTTAATTAGGGGCGGAGGCTTATTAATTTAACCTAGAAGAGGATTATCTAATACCTTTCTAAGGCGATCGGGGGAAAATATCGGGTAAACCTTTATTAAAGGGGGTAGGTCTAGCCTAAAGGAGTTCTTAACTTACTTTAAGATGCGGAAAGGGTCTACTATCTAGTATCCTAGTTTTTAGCTAGGGCGATTAGTTTTCTAGTTCTTCGTTAACACCTAGACTAGGTCTCCTTATATAAAATCTATTTCTCGGCGATACTTATTAGCTTATTATTTCTATCGCTCTTAGGCGAGGTTTATTATATTATATACTAGTTCCTAGGTATTATATATACGGCGGGCGAGCTATTAAGCCTCTTCCTAGCTAAGTTATTCTCGTATATTTAAGGGTTCTTCTAAAGGTTTCTAGTTAAATAAGGTTCTTAGCTTATATCTATTTTCGATAAAGAAGGGGCTTATACCTATAGACTTATAAGAGAGTATTACCTAAGTATAGTTTATTAATAATAATAGGTTAGCCTAGTTATCTTAATAGTAGTTTATAAAAGGTTATAGTTATTAGTTAAGGTACTAGTTTATAATCTCTATTTATTTATCGATCTATAGATAAAAAGCGATTAATAGCTTAAGCTTAATTCCTAAGATATAGTAGAACTCTATTTAGAACTTAAATATAAACTATAGGCTATAGTTAGAGACTATTATATCTAGAGGCCTATAGTTCTAGTAGATAAAGGAGATAAATAATTATACTATCTCCTTTATAGTTATAGTTTTATAGTAAGGGATAGAATAGGCCCGCTTCCCTAGGTGATTAATTACTATATATACTATATTATACTTATTCTAGTCTATTAGGAAGGATTTAAAATTTATAGTAATATATTACTATAGTCGATTAAGGATTAGTAGAGGCTTTAGAGTTCCTAGGGGTAGGTCCTAAGGGACTATAGTACGCCGGTAGGTATAATAATTTTAAATAAATTAGGTAATATCCCTTAAGAGGTTTAGTTAATAGTAATAAATAGATAATAACTTACTTATTTTATTTTAGCTAGGGTAGGTAGTTAATACTTAGTTATATATTTTCGCGATTAGCTTAGTTTATAGTTTATCTTTATCTAGGACTACTAGTCTTCCCTTAAACTATAATAGTCCCTATAATAGTGCCTAGGGCTACTAGCCTATTTAAGCTTTCTCTCTTTTAGTATCTAGTAGAGGACTTCTATAGTTTAATTATAATACTTAGTTAATTAGCTCTAGGGAGTTAAGGCCTATAGGCGCTAATAGAGGCGAGGGAATAACCCCCTTACCTAGATACTATAGACCTAGTAAGACTTATATCCTATCTTCTTTAGTTACTTATTTCTATTTCTCCTAGTCTTATTCCCGTCGGGTTAAGGCGTTAGCCCTCTTATTTTACTTCCCCGAGCGATATTAGATCTTAAAGTAATACTAGGTAAGGATACTAGCCTAATAGGCTTAATAAGCTATTAATAACTTCTTAGTTATAAAGTATTCTAAGGCCTTATAGTTAGTAAGGATTTAAATATCCTCCTTAATACTCTTAAGCTTCGCGCGCTATATTTTAAGAGCGTTTATAATAGCTAGTATTTCTTTATTATAGATATTATAGTTATATTTCGCTAGGGCTATTATCTTTAAATAGTATATAATAGGGTACTAATTTCCACTAGCCGGATCCTACTAAGAGAGTATACTAGCGATAACTCTATCTAAGGCGTCTATTTCTAATAGGGTCTTACGATTAAGGTAAAAATACCTTAGAATAGGGGCTATTATTAACTAATACTTTAGTTCCTTAAATACTTATATATAATCCTTATTAAAGGTAAAGAGATAGTCCTTTTTTATAAGCTAAGTTAGTAAATATATAATTTATCTAAAATTCCGAATAAAGATATAATAGAAGCTATAGAACCCTAGGAACGCTTATACCTTCTTTATAGTATTAAGGACCTTTTAAGTAGCTAGTATCGCTATCTTCGCGAGATCTATATAGATACCCTTAGTGCTAATAATAAAACTAAGGTACTTAATTTACTTAACCTAAAACTTACTTTTCTTAATATTAACTTAGAGTTCGGCTTTCTATAAGCGGGATAGGACCTTCTTTATATACTCTATATATTCTAGTTTATTCTTTAAGTAAATTAGGATATTATCTAGGTAGGCTATAATAAAGTTATTTAGATAGTTAAATAGAATATTATTTATATAGCGCTAGTAGGTTATAAGGCTATTTATAAGCCTAAAGGGAACTACCTTATACTTATAGGCCCTATAATGAGTGCGAAAAGTAGTTAGTTCCTTAGAATCCGAGTATATATAAATATAATAAAAGGCCTAGCGAATATTAAGCTTTATAAATACTTAAGCCCTATTAAGCCGAGCTATAGTCTTATTAATTAAGGGTAATAAGTAATAGTCCTTCTTAGTGAGCGTATTTAGTTTCCGGTAGTTAATATAGAATCTTAGTTCTCTTCTAGGCTTTTCGATAAATAAAGTAGGCGAGGCGAAGGGGGATTAACTTAGCTTAATAAATCCCTTTTAGAGGTTCTCCTTAAGGTATTTCTTTATTAATAGGAGCTTATCTATACTTATCCGGTATAGGGGGCTATAACCTAAGTTATTCTTCTCTTCTAGTTATATCTAGTAGTTATAAGGGTAAGGTAGTAGAAGTATATTAAAAGCCTTTTTTAAGAATATATTATAGAATTCTTAGTACTCCCGAGGGAGTAACCGCTATATAAGCTATTTCTCGGTCTCTTTTATTTAAGGGTTTATTTAGTCTTATATAAGTCTATTAATTTTATAGAGGCTTATAGTAAATAGCGTATTCTCCTTCTTTTTTAGGTTTTAGTAGAACTCTACCGCTTTAATTATAGCGATATCTAGGGTAGCTACTCTCTAGGGGGATAGTGATACTTTTATATAGTTATCTTCTATTTTAGTGTTACTATCCTCTAGTAACACTTTTATATCGCTACCTTTATCCGGTCTAGTATAGGTTAATACTAATTTATATTATATAACTTCTAAATGGTTCTATAAATCCCGCTTATAAGTATAGCTAGTTACGGTCTATAGAATAGATCTAATAGATAGATATTTAGCTAAAGATAATTTAGAGACTAGATCTAGTCTAGGCGCTATTTTTAAGTGTACTAGGCTATAGGGATACGAATTCCGTCTATCTACCCGGCGTTTATCCTTATAGGTAAATAATTAGTCCCATTTAGTAATATCTTCTTAGTGTCGTTATAAGATAGCGGTAACTTAGAGGCTTTAGCGAGGCGTATATATTTCCCGAGCGAATATTAGCTTATCTTAATAGTCCCGAGGCTAGAGGAGGCGCTAATTTCGTATATCTAGCTATATATTAAAGTAGATAAACTACTTTCTTCCTAGAATTAGGTTATAACTCCTTAGGTCTAGTATAAGTATAGGGAGGCTTTATTATCTTCTTCTATTAACTTTTAGGTATAGGGTTAAGATCTTAGTAACTAGCTTCCTAAGTTGTCTATTATACCCCTTTATAGGGTAGGGGGTCTCTAAATAAGTAATAAAGATATTTAAGAATTAGGTTAAATCGCGTGCGAGATTAGTGTTAATAAAAATAAATCTATTTACTCTAGAGTTAGCTAAGGTAGAAGTTTAAACTATATATCTATTAAATAATAATTTATATAGTATAGTAAAGTACTTTTCGCCTAGTAGCTAACTTAAATTAATAGAAGAGATACCGATATCGTATTTCCCTAAGGAGGAGACTTCCCCTAAGGTTGTTCTTTTCTCGGTTCTTCCTTCTAGACCTCGCTAACCTTAATAGCCTTATTCTCTACCTTTATAGGGTAATCTCGAGAGAGGTATCCTAGTTAGCGATAGGTAAAATAGGCCCTAGCGCGGCTTAAGGCCTACTTAGTAGCATCGTTATAAGTAGGCCGGTTTCGTAGGGGCTAACTACCTTCTCTACTTAGTTCTAGGAATAGTGTAAGTGTAGTACGGGTATTTAAGGCGAGGGTTATTATAGCCTTATTAGTTAGTTTATTTCCTAGTGCGCGGCGAGCCTTATAGCGAGCTTTCTCTTTATTAACTAGTTATAACTCTTAGTTAGTCTATCGATAGATATTAGTAATATCTTAGTAGGTTTAAAGGGTATAGAAGGTCGGCGTAATTACGGCTTATAGAGCTAAGGTTAGTTTATTTCGTAAGTCGGGGCGGAGGTCGTTTTCTAGTATATCGCCTTCGCTAGCTAGGTGTAGGAACTTAGTATAGAAGTCGTTAAAGGATTTAGTTACCTTTATATAGAGGGCTCGGTATTCTTCTCGCGCGTTCTTAACTCGGTAAGGGTTAGTGTAAGTTCTTGCTAAGAACTCGAGTATCTCTATAGTGTTAACGAATAGGTCTTTCTTATCGAGGCTATAGCGGGACTATAAGTAGCGTTACGTATCTCTAGTAGTGCGGCTATATAGGTATACTATCTTAACTTCTTTAGAGGGGAATTATAAGGCATTAGCGGAAAACTTACTAAGAACCTTAGATCTCTATGATTCGAAGGTAGGTTCCTTTCCATCGGAGAGAGGCTCGGGGTCGGGGATACTAATGTGTTGAAATAGAACTAGCCCTAGGGTCGCGTTTCGGTTATATTCGAGGTAGTTAATGACGACTTGCTTCTAGGTGAGTTAAAGGTTAAGGTCTACGTTCTATTCTTTTAGTTTAATGATCTGGATCTGGGAGTCTTAGATGGCGCCTTCCTAATCTATAATAGTGTTTCGGCCTTAGGTGATCGCTTCTAGGAGGGTTTATTCGGGGATGGCTCCGACCTTAGCTACGGTCTTATATCTTAGTAGTTGGTGAAGTTGTGGAGCTGACTTAATGTCTCTAGCTATATATAATCTACGTCGGTCTCCACTGGTGGGTCCAGGCTCGGCGTCGTGGTCGTTAGATTCGGTGTTCTGTTCGGTAGTCGGTAGGACAGTATAGTTGTCGGCCTCGGGGTTATTCGATTCGGTTGGTCGTGCCATTGTTGGCTAGTTCGGTCGGTGACAGTGTAGTTGTCGGATTTAGTTCGTTCTATTCGGTTCTGGTTCGGGTGGGATATTATGATTCCTTCCTAGGATGGTAGTGGGGTGAGTTTAGTCTAATGTGACGGCACGACACACCAATGGAAATATGCAGGGCGAACACTGCTTAAAGGTATAGATTGCTTAATACGAAGAGACTAAACTAGAGAGAAGGAAAAAATATGAAAAGCGCGGTGCGCGCTGCCCTAGATGAATACTTCCTTCCGCTAAGGCTTTCCAGTATGCGCGCAAGCCGCCAAGAATTTTGGTCACGTGTAACTAATCAGCGTTTGGCTGTATAACTTGTACAGGCTCTCTTGCCCAATCAGGACAAGGCTTGGCAGACACGCGCTTTACCCGAAATGGTCACAGTCGCCTACACCTAGGCAAATGTAGTCAGATCTGGCACAGGCCGTGACAAAGAGGGTTAGAAGAATATTCTATTTAAGGGAATTAATATAAAAATAAGTAAGTATTAATATTAGCATAATAGGGAGAGTAGATATAACCTTACTATATAAAGTAAGGTTAGGTTTCTAGTTATAGAGGAAGTAGAAACTCTAAAGCTAACTAAGGGTAATATAGATATAAGATATATATAAGAGAGTTAGAAGAATATTCTCTTTAGAGGGATTAATATAAAAATAAGTATAACCTTACTATATAAAGTAAAGTTAAGTTTCTAGTTATAGGGGAATTAGAAATTTAAATTATACACTATCCTAAAGTAAGATAGTACTAAAAATAAAACTATAAATTAAGATAGTCCTAAAGATTAAAAGTATTAATTTTTTTTTTTAATATTTTTATTTTTACCCTATCCTTAACGCGAAAGAGCTAGATAGAATATTAAAAGTAACTTAAGACTTAAATATTATTATTATTATTTTATTTTATTTATCTTATTAAGTTATCTTTAATATAAATATTAGAATTATTTTTAATTTATTATATAAAAAATCTTAGTTTTTATTAATAAATACTATTAAGTAAAGTAATAAAGTTATATAATTATTTAAGCTTCTTAACCTTATATAACCTTACCTTTCTATTTATATATATATCTTATATACTTTAATATAGTAGTAGAATAGTATTTAAAATATATTTATTATTTTAAATTTTAAAAATATAGTTAGTAAGATTACTTTAACTTAAACTTTATCTTAATATAATATAGTATTTACTTTATCTCTTTCTATTAGTATACTATACTATTACACTATCCTCCGCGGATACCCTCGATAGCTGTAACCGAATTAAACACGTCCCCGTCTCGCTTTATTCGTAACATTTTCAGCTCCAAGGCGTGTCTTCTTCTAATTATACCTGGCGCTGCTTGAGCATATCGGCGTAGCTCAACCGCAACCGCAATGAAGTCGGAGTTTCGGCTGTTTGTAAAACGACACATGCCCTGGTGATCAGCGGCAATACCAAAGCTGAGTACGTCGTGCAATGCAGGTGCCGCACTACTTTGTTCCACTATGTAGACGTTTCCTAAGCCCTTCACCGTCGTGCGTTCTTGCTCCCACAGGTATACGATGTTCAAGTCCGACGTGAGTGCAAGGAATTGTTCATTGATGTCCTGGAGGATTTCCGACCCTGCCTCAAGAGCCTTAACCAGACTGGTCTCAGTGCGGAACAGGCTTTTCGGTATGGATATCGATACCATGCGTTGCAGGTGACCAAGCAGCTGCGCTTTACTTGATCCCAAGTGCGGCGTACCGAAGAAGAGCACACCATAGGTACAGGTGAAGATGGAACGAAGATGAGCTGTCGTTGGACTCGTCCGATCTGCGGAATATGCCAATGCCTGGAGATGTCAAGACACCGTCAGTGGTCGCGGCACGAATGAAATGTGCTTATCCTGAAGGATCCAAGCATCACTCACTCTCTTCACAACAATGCCTCCTAAAGAATGACACAGGAAAACAATAGGCCGCTCAGTCGCATTTTGCAGCTAGATCACTGATGTCAGGGTCGAGGTCAATTCCCAGCCGTTGCGAGGTTAGGTAGCTTACACTTCTATCCGCAATGAGGTGCTGTACCAGCGTCTGGGCATGCTGGAGGATCCGATTTGAAGTCGTGGGCCCTTTCAGAGAGGTGATGTTTGCGTTGTAGCCCCAGGTCATGACCCTTGCCTTCTCAACATATTTAGGTAGGAATTCTGAGTCACTGAGCCAACAGGTGCCGTCATCACCTCTTGATGGGTCTATGTGAGTCCAGGTCCGATGCGCGTCACCGTTGAGCCCGTGGACGGCAACAATACTAGATTCGTCAGCATCTTTTTTGGATAGACTTCATGGTAGAGTACCGAATTCGACCTACTCAATCTCCGGTTCTTCATCCGTTGGTCGGTACAGTTCTTCTAAACCATAAAACCGTCTTGTGCTTGGTGCTACCCCCATCACAAGTAATGCTCTGTGGGAAGTACCTTATTAAATCGATCTCCAGCCAAGGAGTACACTCTGGACTCTAAATGACGCAGATTGTGTTGAATTGCCCTGCCTAAATTGTAGTTCGGAATGCACGCCGCGAGGACCCCGATTCACACCCGCAGCGTGCTGAGCCCTTACGCTAAGGCGGGCGGTACGCCACAGCCTCAGGAGGCTGTCCAGTTCTGGAAGCCTCGTTACCAATCATTTGTATGTAATGAAACACCTTGTCCTTGACGGATTTGTAGGCTAATTGTCGTCCAGGGGGGTACAGGTCATTGGCCAGGCTGACCATTTCCTCGGCCTTATAAGCGCCGGGTTTCGCATCCATTATAATTAACAGACCTACCAAGTGACAAACACAGGAAGTGATGAAACAGAAGACAGTCTCAATGACTGTAGTAAGGGCTACAATGTCTCTGTTGTTGGTGTCTATCTATCTAGAGGGAGAGAAATCAGAGAGTCCATGTATATGTATGCCGAGATAATTCTCCAAGGTGGGAGGGCTTGCTGTGCCTCTCAGGCTAGTGCTAAGCAGGCCTAAACGGTCTGTGACATGTATTACTGTCGTCTTCGACCAAACATTTAATGTATGACGGCGTATTGCATTCGCTGTGACGACGATTCTAACATCTGGCTGTTCTCACTTTGCATCCATCAGCACAGGACAGAACCAACGTTAACCTCTGTCTTTCGCTCCCCATTGTTTGGTCTATCGACTCCTCCGGTAGGGTGATGCTCGGAAATGCCTGCAGCAGCCTCACGATGGTGTACGAGACTTCCATCAGCGCAAAATCCTCTCCCAGGCACTGCCTCGGTCCTCCATGGAATGGGAAATATGCCCACCCGATCTTTGCCAGTTCGCTGCCTTGCCACCTATCGGGTCGGAATTGGTCCGCATCGGGGCCATATATGCTCTTGACGCGAGAATTTACGTACTGTGAAAAGACAACTATTTCGCCCTTTCTGACGAGAATCGGGTGTTTTCCATCAGGTCCGCCACCGGTTGGTAGCAAGGTGGTTTTGTTGGCCTGGCGTTGGTTTAGAGGAACGGGGGGGTACAGTCGTAGACCTAGGGTTTCCCGAGTGAGACTAGGAACTAGTGAGAGGTTGCGGAGATAACTTACTCTCCTTGATCACGTAGGATAGGAATGGCATTCTACGGATCAGCTCTCGAGTAGGCGTTTCGAAGCCCATCATAATCGCAGCGATTTCCTGCCGAAGCCTGGACATGGCTTGAGGGTGACGAACCAGCAGCCAACTATCAGACAAAGGAGGATTAGCTTCACGGCCATTTCGGGTGATCGGGTCGAACTCACAATGTCCACGACAGACAACACGCTGTTGTGTCGCGCCCCGCCAGCAGGACATTGAGAATCTGGTCGCGAAGCTCAGTGGTGCTGCTGGACTCTTGCGCTACTTGGTCAATGAATCCATATGAGCCATCGTCCTTACCGGATTTCAGGTCGGTCCGGTCTCTTTCATCGATATATCGCTCGACGTAGCGATGGACATCGTCACAAGCCCGCCGGAACCTAGAAGGGTTATACAGAAAGTGCCACGGAGCGATGCGATATCGTTTCGCGAGTCCCTCCTGAGCCACGTTGAAACTCTCAGAGAAGAGCTTGTTCTCCGCGTCCTGGTCGATGTCCGCCCTAAGACTGTAAACCGATCGTCCCATCAATAGGGCCGTGGTTGTGTCAAGCGTGAGGCTGAAAAATAAGGGCTGTAGGTCAACCACGCCAGACTTGGGAATTCGCGCCAGCAAATTGTCCACGTGCTCTTGAAAGTGATGGAGGTTTTGATATTGGGCGCGCACGAACTGCTTCCGCAAGAGCTCTCGAGAATGCTTCCAGGCAGTACCCTCCTGGGTAAAAATGCCCTGGCCGAGAAGTGGCGCAAAAATCTGTTGACGCACGCCAAATCCATAGTCTATGCCGGTCAAATCGGACGCAGATTTTGCCTCTAGAAGGGGCAACTTACCATTGAAATTAGTCGACAGAACAGATTCTAGATTGCGGGGGTCGAGAATGTGGAAAGCCCGTGGCCCGAAGAGAAGATATTGGGAGAGCATATTCCGAGGCTCGTAGTCTTTTGCGATCGAGCATAGAAACGGGAGAAGACGGCCTTCCGCGTTGAAAGTCCAGAGGTCCCGTATTCGATCGATACCAAGTGGCCATCTGTATGGCAGTTCCGGAGGAGGCAGACAAACGTGCTGCTTCCCGAAAGCCGCATCTCTCTTTGCATTGCTAAGCATCGGACACCACGAGAAGCTCTAGGATATGGAACTGACCTTGTATCTTAAAATGGCCCGCGTAAAGGACCTCAAAAGCCAGCATAAGGTGCAACAAAGGAGGAACACGGCTGTCCAAGATGATAAAGCCGAGCGTGTTCCTGGCATTGAGAGGTCGGCAGCCATCTCGGTGGCCGCCCGTTCTTAGACCTCAATGAAGCTTATGCCTAAGTCCGGGCATTTCCGGGGTCTGTGGGAATGAGTAACATCACCGAAGAGATATCGACAATCGTGCGATTCTTGAGGCTTTTCGATACGCGCTTTGAGGTGGGGAAAGAAATTCTTCAACCGGCATTGAGCCCCGTTGATTGGACACAAGATGCCTAAGAATGGCGTGATGCCTCAGGTAAGCGCCAGAGTTTTCCCAAGGGACAATTTCCAGGGGCCCGCCGTCTCAGGAAACCTGGAGCTAGGCAGGAATAGAGCTTAATTTGGGAGCAACCGCGGGGAGAAGTTCGCCCCGGCCCGTTTCGGTCAGCGAAGTGACCACAGCGAATTCAATTTACCCTGTCTCCTTCGCGGCTACAAACCACTACGTGCCCTGCCCAGGACGGTTCCTGTGGAAATCGCCACCATGGCGAACGGGGATATCAATGCTACTACATTCAGGTCCTGGCGACCCGCTGGGAGGTTCAGTTCAATCCTTTTTCCCTCAGTGGTACGAATGCTGAGACCTAGCAGAATAGATAATGCGAACTCGACTGGAGTTGTTGTATCCTCCTGAGGCTGGACAAGCTCCAGTCGCGCACGCACTACAGCCTCAAAATATAGCGGATGAAGGTGTTGAGTAAGTCCTCCCTGGCAGGGCTGAGACCACCGAATGAAGCTGACACAGAAAGCATCGTTGCCGTACATGATCTCAACGAGGATCTCCGGGGGGCGTGGACAGACACTCGTACAGGAGTCCTCTGGCTCAGGGACCTGTTGCCACAGGATGCCCTGGTTACCCGCGTTTTGACTTTTGGTTATGATGGCTGCCCATCAACCTTCTTTGCAGACCGTTCAACTGACCCGGTAACGACCATTGCTATGAATCTGGTCAGCTATCTTCGGGCAAATCGTGATGATGCCAAGTGCGAGCAACGTCCTATCATTTTCATATGCCATGGGCTTGGCGGCCTTATAGTCAAGAAGGCATTGATGTTGTCCAAGGAGAGAAGGAAATATCATTCCTATCACGATCACAGCATCTTCGTTTGCACTGTCGCGATCTTATTCTTTGGCACACCTCACATCGACATTAACCCAACTGTTTGGTTTGAACAACGACGTCTCGCAAATCTCTCGAGAGACAGGCACAACAGACATACCTCCGCGCTGCAGTCCATCAACGAGAGCTTTGTGACAATCGGATCGTCGTTCCGCCAACGGTTCTTCTGGGAGGAAGTTGAGACTCATGTTCCGCAGTCCTCCGCGGTTCCTTTTGGGGCCGAAGGAACGTCCGGCATTCCCACCGATCATGCAGGCATGGTCAAGTTCACATCTCTGGATTCTCCAGGATACCCCGTGGTCAGAAATGATCTTCGACGCTTTTGCCAAGAGGCTCGCGCCCGCATAGAGCAGCGCTGGGTAAGGAGCCGAGAAACTCTACCAGACGAGTGGCAGGAGCAAATTTGTCTCGAAAATGGTCTGCAAATGAACCGAATACTGGCAAAGCACGGTTCTACATTGTCGGAAAAGCCTCACACACCGATCCGTATATTTCCCAAGCGGCATCATCTGTCCCCCACCAAATTCATTGGCAGGGACGAAGAGATGAATATACTTAAGAATGCATTCTTCGACTCACACAGGCACCAGCCAGACGACTCGGCGAGGATATTTGTCATATGTGGCATGGGAGGCTCTGGCAAGACCGAACTGTCTTCTTGGTTTGCAAATCACCACGACGACCGGTGAGTACGCCCGTGATGCTCTGGAAGAGATGGAGCTGATCCAGAATCACAGTTTTGACGTTATTGTGACCATTGACGCAACTTCTGCCGAACATATCCAAGCTTCGTTGGCCAAACTTGGAGAAGAGGCCGGTCTCGAACCCACCGAGAAGGCAGGCTTGCATGTACTCAAACAACTTTGCGAACCCTTTTTGCTGATTATTGATAACGCGGACGACCCAGATTTGAAACTTTCGGATCTGATTCCCAGGAACAAGCATTGTTGTGTAATCATCACGACCAGAAATCTTACTCTGTGTCAAATTCCAACAGCCAGATCGCTAAAGCTCCAAGGTCTCAAGCCGGACGAGTCCCTACAACTTCTCCTAGCATGCGCTGGGATTTCTGACTCGACCGATGATGCAACAGTGACTCTGGGGAATGAACTATGCGAGCTTCTGGGCCACCTCGCTTTGGCATTGGTGGTTGCGGGGAGATACATCTACAACAACTTCTACCACACTCAGCTTCAGGATTATCTCGAAGCTTACAAATCGAAACGAGGAACTTATCGAAGCGACGTTATGGAAAAAGGGATCGCATATCCTGCATTTGAAACCTCATTAGCCTATCTCAGAAAGAAAGACTCCCAATCCTGCCGGGACGCCATTGAGATTCTTAACATCATTGCCTTCTATGACCGCCACCGTATCAGCCTCGACATCTTCACGAGAGCAGCGCGAAGTAGACAGTTACCGACCCTCGGCAGCACTTCTATCGTCATGAGGATGCTGCAGCCCTTTCTTAACCGTCTCCGTCCGCCACCAGTGGTTCCAGACTTTTTGAAGGGAGTGGCGCCGGAGAAAGAAGTTTACAGGGCAAGAGAAGGACTCTCTGAGTTGGCCTCTCTCTCCCTTATTACCGTGGATAGCACAACTACTGAATTCTCGCTACACCCACTGGTGCATTCTTGGGCTCGAGATCGGCTCACGAAAGGAGACCAAAAGATATGGGCACGAATTGCGTTCAACGTTCTAGCGGAGACAATCGAGCTTCCTTCCGAAGGTGATACACCGAGCCACGGCCATGGGGGTGAAAAGCATAATAACGACAGGTTCCATCGAAGTCTGTTACCCCATCTGGATTCTTGTTTACCGCTGTGCTCAATTGAGATCGCCAATTATGACGACTTGTTACCCAGGGCCGAGCTCTACTTGTCGCCTTACCTGTTACCAACATTCCTCTACATTCTCAAGGAACAGACAGCAAGTGTGGCAAAACTCGGGTATGTCTATGGCGAATGTGGCAGATTCAAGGAATCCTTGCTGTACTTGGAACAGGTGAAACGACTGCTGTATCATTCTTTGGGCCCCGATAACTCTCGGACAATGACTCTCATGTTAGGACTTGCGAAGATCCATTGGGGCCTAGGTCAGCTGGATGACGCCATCAGACTGCAAAAGGATGTGGTCAGCTCTCGAGAAAGGATGCTGGGTCCCAGTAACGAAGAGACTCTTGTAGCCATGGACGAGCTTGGAAGATCTTACTGGTTGAATGGGCAGTATGTGGAGGCACTGAAACAGGCCGAGAAAACCAAGACGCACATGGAGCTTACGCTCGGCCCGGAAGACCGGCGGACTCTGGTAGCCTTGGACAGGTATGGTGTGGCACTCCAATCATGGCACAGATTTCACGATAGCGCCTGCATCCACAGAGACGTTCTCCAGCTGCGAGAACAGAAGCTCGGACCGAAGCATCTGGAGACTCTCGAATCGAAGAACAACTTGGCCATGGCGCTCATGGACTTGAAACAGTTCGACGAGGCTCAAGCCCTAATGGTCGAGGTTTACAACGAACGCAGGGCGCAGCTCGGCAAGGAACATCCGTGGACGCTATGGGCACTCTGCTACCTCGCCAAGATCATGGTCAAAACGCGGCAGCTGGAAGAGGCAGAGCATTTGTTGCAAGGCGGAATCGAAGCAGCCGAACGAAGTCTGCCTAAAGATCACTTGGGGATCCTCATGGGAGAAGGGGAACTCGCCCGGGTGTATTCTCGACAAGGTCGTCTGGACGAGGCGTTCACCAAACTTTCAACCACGGTTGAGCGGCTTGAGAAAACGCGAGGCACAGATCATCCAGACAGCTTCTACGCACGATGGAAAATGTCGGTACTCTATCAGCAACAGGGCAGGCTCGATGAGGCTATTGAGGCATGTCGAATCGCGTTGCAAAGGGCTCAAAGGAGGCTGACTGAGGCGCATCCATTGGTGAGAATGATCCAGACTGATCTGGAACAATTCGAGAAAGCTTTACATCCTCCAGAACAGCAGAACCAAGACAGCCCAGCATTGAACGGCGAGGCTAGTGGTCCCAAAAGGAGATTCGGACTTCGAACACAAGTGACTTGGTGAATAACAACCTCTGGGCTAGATGATTGAGCATACCACATCCTTCCTCCCTTTTGAACTCCACACACTTACACCTGATAGTCGAATATAGCTTCCGCTGGATATCTAATCGAGTTACTATAAGTAGCCCGTTCACATCTTTGAATCCATCAGTGCCTTCTACAAGATCGCAGACCGAAAGACAGAGTATGGGAATATCGTGTTTGAAGAAAATGTTGCGTGAGTGATGAGCACGGATGGGTCTAGCCCGCGTTTATTCGTGGACAACATTCGAGTGCCTGTATGGTGCTTGGGTGTTATTGTCGCAAGATATGGCTTCAGGTGATGATGCCGAACCCTTGTTGGAGCCTACACTCTGTTTTGACTCGCACGTGCAGAACAGGATTTTTGTAGTGCTCAAGATGTAGGTCGCTGGCTGGGGGTGATGAGAGCTGGGTCGAGGCTGACAAGAGTGAATGCCATCATTTTGGGCGAAACAATGTTCGAAGGGAATGAATGGCGTTCAGAGTCGCTCAAACCATCGTATTGTGAAGCGACTGGACTGGTGAAGGGCGACGTCTTATGCGGCTTCGCTCAAGTTCTTTTTCACTTTCTCCTAGCACACTGATTCCTCCACTCAACTACCAAACCCCCTTCAACAAACAACGCCCTAGATTCTCAGCAAGCCGACACTCAGACAAAGTTCCAAGAGAGCGCTTCAAGGCGTCAAGGCGCCTCACAGCACTGACACCACCAAGATTTTGCTACCCAAATTGATACTAATGAACCATCCCTTTTCAATATATGTCGGTCCGCCGTCACGCCGCCCGTTCAATTCAATAAGAGGCGAGTCGCTCAGTGGATGCCAATGAATGAGCGGCTATATCGTGGCTCTCCTGCGCCGCAGACGGCTGGCTGAGCCTCCACCAACAAATTCATAACCACGCAGCACTTCTCGACTCGTGGGTTAATGACCAGCTGAAGGTTGAACAACACTGGCCCCGAAACTGGACGTGCGGTCTGTCTCGAGCGAAAATCAAGGCTCGGGACGCATAGATCTTAGTGGTGTGGCCTGGACAGAAATTTCCAAGTCACAGAGCGAACCCTCACTGGATCTAGCCGCTGGAGGCACAACCCCTTCCCAAACACAAAATTTCAATGACGCGCCACAGGCTACTTCTGAAGTGGAGCATCTGCATACTCAATGTGGTGAATGTGGGGTTTGGTTGCTGGAGCGCAGTTGGAGCAAGTGGTAGAACCAGAATTGGAGGCTACTCAAATAGCGTCGAGTTGACATGCAGGAACAGCCAGAGAAGCAATCAACAGCCATGGGTTCAACAGATATTAAATTTCCAATCCGGTACGAAGACCCAGAGTACCAATCAAGCCATCGCAACCTCTTTTCCGGAGTACTTCTATCTCCGTTGGAGAATGTGCTCCCACCGGGCGTGAGCCAGCAACAGTTCGACCAGGCGGTAAACGACTTCGAAAGTGCAGTCGGCAAAGGTCATGTCTTCAGAGGTCAATCGCTCGAAGAATATGTCGACCCGTACGAGCTATGGGAGAAGGAAGGCAAGCGGAAGATGCCAAGTGCGGCGGTCTGGTGAGTTCTCCTGCTCGAAGCATGAACGGGATTGACGCGAGAAGCCCTGCATCATCCGATGAACTGCGAGCAGTGCTTGCCGTAGCTAACAAGCATGGCATTCCTGTGTGGACATTCTCACGCGGCAAGAATCTTGGGTGAGTCGCTCCTAGCACCAGCCAGCAAGTCTAATGTACCAGATATGGCGGACCGGCACCAAGACTCAACGGATCGGTCGCATTGGATCTACATCGCATGAATCGCATCATTGAAGTCAACGACAAGTTTTCATACGCTGTCGTAGAGCCGGGCGTCACCTTCACTGATCTGTACCTGTATTGTGCAAAGCACAAACTTCGAGTATGGCCGAGCGTACCCTCATTGGGTTGGGGAAGTGTGGTTGGAAACGTACGTGGTCCCACCGCCAAAAGGCATCACTGACGGTGGCAGACTGTTGATCGAGGAACCGGCTTCACCCCGACAGCGACCCATCATCAACATATCAGCGGAATGGAAGTCATGCTTGCAGACGGCGATGTCATCCGCACAGGTCAATTTGCCATCTCAAACTCACCGTCAGCCCACTTGTCCAAGTTCAGTTTCGGCCCGTCGATCGAGGGTCTCTTCCTGCAGAGCAATCTCGGAATCGTCACCAAGATGGGCATTTGGCTTCATCCCCAACCTCAGGCGTACATGTCTTGCTCGTGGGACATGCCCAATTTCGAAGACGTGGAGACAGTCGTTGACATATTCGGGGAACTGCGGAGAGATGGCTTGCTCCCGAACACTGTGTACGTCTCCAACATCGTCGAATGGCTTGGTATGTCAGGCAAACGTGCAGAGTTGTGGCCAGCAGAAGGACCGATCCCGGACTGGCGACTTCGGGAACTGCAGAAAGAGCTCGGCTTCGGGTACTGGAACGTCAAGTTCGGCCTGTACGGTGCGAAGGATGTCGTCCAGTCCCACTTCAACGAGCTCAAGAGAATCATCGGCAAGAAAGCACCCGGTCATGAAGATCGCCTGATCGGTCAGATCTTCTCCGGGGAAAATGACGAACTTCTGGAAGCAACGTCCATCCCAGAACCACATGGTGGATTCTTCGTTGGTGTGCCGAGCTTGTGGAGTCTGCCCATGGTCAAGTACCGGCTGCCAAAGGAGAAAGCTGGCATTGGTGCTCATGCCGACTATTCTCCAATCATTCCCTCCGATGGCAAGACTGTCCTGGAATGGGTAACGACGGCTCGGAAGATCTGCGAAGCTCAAGGGTTCGACTTGTTCTGCGACTTTTTTATGCATGAGCGGCATGTCATCTTTGTTAATATGATGGTTTTTGATAAATCAAATCCGGAGCACCGAAAAGCAGTAGATACCATCTTCCGCAGTCTATACAAGGAAGGCCGGCAGAGGGGTTTCAGCAAGTATCGATCGCACATCAACTATATGGGTACGTCCTTGCTTCCATGACGAGGCATCTACTGACGGTTCCCAGATCTTGTTGCGGATGCGTACGATTTCAATGATCACGCCTATCGGAGATTCGTGGAGAAGCTGAAGGTATGTAGGTCGCAAGACAACGATCGTTCAGTTCGCTGACTGCACCAGGATACTGTTGATCCGAATGGCATTCTGTCGCCTGGCAAGCAGGGTATTTGGCCGGCAAAGTATAGGATCTTCAGGGAGAAGTTGTGATGTGATGCATCTCTTCTGCAGCAGGTAAACGTACTTGCACAGAGTGTTAAGCGCTCTCGAGACCCAGAACAAGAACATCAAAGGCAAATTGAAAGCTCATTCTGCTCTGGAGAGCTTTGACCATATAGTACCTTTCTCCCGCAGCAATCCATATCTCATTAGCTCCCCCTTACCTCGCATGTCTTGCCATGCTTTCACCTCTGACATTGAACAGTGCTTGAGCAAAGATCTTCCAAAAACAGCTGGCTGTTGCAGATTACAGAATTCGAAGCTGGCTCTGATACCGTACGGTTCCTCGATTTTTGGCAAAGTGACATTTACTGCGTAGGGTAGTCCAACTTAGAGCGTTTTCATGTCTCACAATTAGGAGCATCAGTGCAATAACACCTGCTACCATCCCCTCCGCGCGGCGGGACCGACGATTGAACGGCTGTTCATTCTCCGTTGGATTGTTTGACGATGTATAAGCTGCCGACCCATCGAAGTCGACCTAAACGGTCAACTCTGGTATGCCATCTGGAACCTATGATCAAGAATGTATCATATTCTCCGGTGTTGTTGATGTACCCATGCTCAAATCAGACCGTCTTGGGACAAATCCTAATGATTAGCTCGGATGTCGAGGGGATGCGCATCCATTTTGAAAATATACTCCTCGAGACTAATCAAGTTCGAATCGCTGAAGATCAGATGGAAATACTTCAGTAACCCAGAAAGCTAAAACCTCTCCATCCGATCATCTTTGTGGGGTAAACCGTCAACACCAGTAGCAATAATATTAGAGAGGTAGTGTTGGCGAATTTAGCTGTAGTGATATCTTGAATCAACTGGAACATTGCCATGATTTTCATTGGTACTCGATGTCGCCTGTAAAGCGACACAAGTTAAGGACGCCTCAATCGCTTCAGGTCAGGGTATGTAGCGACGATAATTAACGTCGGTAAAACCTAGAGGAAGCCGCTTTTTGACGACGATGTCGTAGATGTTGCCGTTTGCTAATGCGGAGCCTACACGCTCGAGGACGTCAGCGTCGTATCTCGCGGGATCACGGGTACAGTTGGTATTCGATGCGCACGGTATGAAATGCGCGATTTAAGGTATAACACCGGTAGGGAGACCATATATACCCGTCCATAGCTTTTTCTACCGATCTTAATATTCTCGTTATTAGAGAAAAGGCGGCCTCTAGGGGTAAATATAAATATATTATTTATATATATGTATATATATTAATATATTAATATATTAGGTACTAAATAATAATATCTTAAATTAACTATATATTACTAATATATTATATAGTAAAATCCTAATTTAAATAATTATAATAATATAATATATAGTTTACTTAAAGAGAGCTCTAATATATAGATTATACTAAGCTAAGTAACTAAACTAAAAGAGAGAGAGAAAAGGCTAAGTCTCTTAAAGGGAGCGAGGATTAAAGTACACTATAGTCCGCTAACTACTAAGCTTTAGCTAGCCCTGGTAGTGTAGCCGCGCCGCCTGACTTCCTGGCTTGGCCTCGCTAGACCATCCTCTCTTAGTTAGCTGCCGTAGCGCGGCTGATTCATAACACTACACCGGCAATTTTCCCATGACGACCTGGTCTGTTTCCTGAGCCCTCATGTACTTATCCAGATTTCGGTCCGATCGACACGATGTATACATTCTATCAAGCTTCACAGTCGAAATTCTGCCTAAATGCTATTTGGTATACCCGGTACTACCCATACCGAGCGGGGTAGAGCTGCTCATCGCGCTCCAAACATAAGAGCCGTAGGTGCTGCTGGTGGCTGGCCAATGCCTACTATCCTTCCATGGTCCAGATTAACGACTCGGCTGCTAGTGGTGAATAAAGATGCCTTCGAGGCTCTACTTACTACTTTCAGGGTTTTTGACCTTCTGTGGCGTGACTTCGTCTGTCTATACTGAATCTCTCTCTGTTGCGAATACTTTCTCCAAGCGCGGACCGCCTCTTCAGGATCTGGTCAGTCGATCATAGTCCTAATATCCCTGATCAGTCACTTACAAGCCACGACAAAAGGTAACATGGGATGAACAATCAATGTTCATCCGGGGAGAGCGCCTCATGCTCCTTTCGGGGGAATTCCATCCATTCCGACTCCCTAGTCCTGGCCTCTGGCTCGACGTCTTCCAGAAAGTCAAGGCAATGGGCTACAATGGGGTCTCTTTCTACACTGACTGGGGATTACTCGAAGGTCAACCAGGAGAAGTCGTCGCACAAGGAGTTTTTGCACTTGAAGAGTTCTTTTCCGCGGCCTCTCAGGCGGGAATATACTTGACTGCCAGACCAGGTCCATACATCAATGCCGAGACCGCTGCAGGTGGCTTTCCTGGCTGGGTCCTCCGGATAAACGACACTTTGCGCTCCTATACGCCTGGATATCTCAACACAACACAAAATTACGTCTCGACGATCGGAGCCATCATGGCCAAAGCCCAAATCACGAACAGCGGCCCTATCATACTATTTCAGCCCGAAAACGAATATGCAACTTGGCCTGGAGTGAATAATTCAGACTTCCCAGAGCTGCCGCAGAAGGAATATATGGCCTATGTTGAAGGTCAATTCAGGGACGCGGGTATCATCGTGCCCTTTGTCTTCAACGATAATCTTGTCCAGGGAAATTTTGCCCCTGGGACTGGTCTCGGTGAAACCGACGTTTATGGCATTGATGCCTATCCCTTGCGTTATGACTGTATGTTCCATTCCTGCTCCGAACCGCTTGTACTTACAGCCGACAGGTGCCCACCCTACCGTGTGGCCAAATATTCGTTTTCCAAGGGACTGGCAAATCTTCCACGAACAGCAAAGTCCATCGACGCCATTTGCGGTCTTGGAGTTCCAAGGTGGCTCAGGAACATCATGGTAACAGTTACCTACATCCCTGATTCGTGCATTTCCCCCAATCTGACGTTCATATCTTGATAGGGGCACCGTTTCCCAAGACATGTGCAACGCTCTGGTCAACGAAGAATCCGTGAGAATATTGCACAAGAACAACTACAGTTTCGGTGTCAAGATCCAAAACGTATACATGGTAAGGACCTAGGAGGCGCTCCCTCCTTGGATGCAAACCCAGCAACAACGTATCATCTAACAACCTCCTCTTACAGTTCTATGGCGGCACGAACTGGGGCAATTTGGGGTACATGGGCGGCGACAGTTCGTACGACTACGGCGCAGCCATGACGGAGACCCGACACGTATGGCGCGAAAAGTACAGCGAAATGAAGCTGCAGGCGAATTTCTTCAAAGTCTCGCCCGCTTACTTGTCCGCCGTGCCGGGGAATGAGACGAACGGGACGTATACCACGACGGACGATATCACCGTCACGCCCGTCTTTGCCACCGAGAGCAACACGGGCTTCTATGTTGTGAGGCATGCAAATTGGACTTCGCTGGATACCACGTCGTACAACATGACTGTCTCGACGAGCATTGGCGATGTGATGGTCCCGCAGCAAGGAGGGCATCTGACGCTGTTCGGCCGCGACGCTAAGCTCTTCCTGACGGACTACGATGTCGGCGGGATCAACATGATATATTCCTCCGCCGAGGTCTTCACGTGGAACACCGACAGTTCCGGCAAGACCGTCCTGATTCTGTACGGCGGCGCCAATGAACTTCACGAAATGGCTTTCTCGCCATCTCTGCCAGCTCCGAGAGTGGCGCAAGGGGGTAGTACGTCATTCTATTCAAAGCCCTCTGGCTGGATCCTCCAGTGGACCGTGGTACAAGACCGGCAGATTCTTACTTTTGGGTCGTCGCTGGAGATCCACCTGCTGTGGCGCAACGACGCGTATACGCTGTGGACGCTGGAGCTTGAAGCATCTACGCCAATCAGCAACTTTTCATCTCCATCAAAGGACATGGTCGTGGTCAAAGGCGGCTATCTTATGCGCACAGCGGCCATGGTCGATGCGAATCTCTATCTTACAGGTGATCTGAACTGTACGACGACAATTGAACTCATCTCGTCCCCGTCGGAGGTTGAGTGCATATTCTTCAACGGCGAGCGACTCAGCACTTCCACAAATGCGCAAGGGAAACTAGAGAGCACAATCAACTTCATTGAGCCCTCTATATCACTCCCATCTTTGGTCGACCAGACCTGGTGGTCTATATCGTCTTTACCCGAACTGTCCGACACCTACTCCGATGCCGCCTGGACCGAGTGCACGCACACGTACACGATAAACCCCTTGCTCAACCTCTCGACCCCGACCTCGCTCTACGCGTCCGACTACGGCTTCCACACCTCCTCGCTCCTGTACCGCGGACACTTCGCCTCCGAAGGTACCGAAACCTCTTTCTTTGCCAACATCAGCGGCGGCTGGGCGTTCGGACACTCAGCCTGGCTCAACAGCACATACCTGGGCTCCTGGGCCGGCGATCCGGGCAACAAGACGTACGCGCAGACATTCATGTTTCCGGAACCTCTGGTCGCGGGGAGCGACTACGTCCTGACGCTCCTGATCGACCATATGGGCCAGGATGAGGAAGCACCGGGTACGGACGCGGTGAAATTTCCCATGGGGCTCCTCGACTTTTCCATCTCCAACCGCAGCAAAAGCGAGGTCAAGTGGAAAATCCAAGGTAATCTCGGCGGCGAGAACTACGTCGACAAGGTCCGTGGGCCGAGGAACGAAGGCGCCCTATTCGTGGAGCGCATGGGGTATCATCTACCATTCCCACCCATTCACACTGCGACATGGAGCGAGAAGAATCCCATGGACCTCACCGATACCACCACCGGTCCCGGAGCCGTCGAGTTCTTCGCCACAAACTTCACACTCGCGATCCCTGATGGGTACGACGTACCGCTATCTTTCGTCTTCGGCAACACCTCTGCTTCCTCGCCCGACACTCCCTACCGAGCCCAGCTCTGGATCAACGGCTGGCAGTTCGGCAAGTACATCTCGCATCTGGGGCCACAGACGTCGTATCCCGTCCCCGAGGGCATCTTGAACTATCAGGGCGTCAATTGGGTGGGTGTAAGTCTCTGGAACCTCGCCGACCCAAGCGGCGCACCAGCCACCTTGGACGGATTGGATATCGTCGCGAACATGCCTGTCATGAGTGGCATGGCGAGACCCGCAGTGGTGGACAGTCCAGCCTGGACGAGCAGGGATGGGGCATGTTAATCACAATCGATGGCTTGATGTGTATGTGTATTGGGGGTTCCTGTGCCTCGTGGGCTGAGGCTCCTTGGCAAAGGCCGAGACTCAACTAGATAGGACGTACTAGAATTTCGATGGCAAGTAGTGGTCATATACGCAAAGTGTCAAGTCGAATCCCCTTCGTCTCTGTCGACACCTTCTTACACATCGACATACCAGGCCGACGGCGCATCATCGTATATTTCTGCATTGCTGTTTCTGTAAGGCTTCCTGGAGGTCCAATCTTTTCTTCGCGTCGGTTGAAGAATGACAAATATGTCTGCCATATCACTAAAAAGAAATCAGAAAGGCAAATCGCAAATGAGCAGGGACCAGTGTAATGTTCAAGGCGGTCACAGCTGGCCAGAACTTTGCCGAGCTTACCATGTGCTCTGGAACAGTGGCGATCACACTGTGGATGATGGCCGATGGAGGATTCCTTGGTAGCAAGTCATTCAGCCGAAAAGTATGAGTCAAAGATAGGAGTAAAGAAAACCTGTTGGGTAAGTAACTTAGCTGTGATCATGGTCCATTTGGAGATGTAATTAAAATGGGTACCTAAGAACAAGAACCTATGCGAGCCGTCACCCTCAGCGTAAGAACCTCAGGATGTCGTTGTATGGATATAGCTCTTCTATTTATATCCAGGCGTTGACGCTATTATCCCTACTATGACACTCTAACTGTTCGTATTCCATCTTATTCGGTTATGAGGAGTTTTCTGAAGCTCAGCCGTCTTGACTTGATCTTTGGTAAAGACATTCCTACAGAACGCTCGATGTCGGGGTGAGAGGGCGAAAGGACGACGCCTGCTACATTCTGGGAGTCGGACGACCATGACACCGGCGCAAGACACACTAGAGCTCATGCGAGTGCCCCTTCTGTCACTGCTCACGACAAGGTGGTACTGTAAAGTGGTTCATGAAGAAAGAGAACAGCTCTGCGTGAGCGCCAAATGTCGCAGCTTCTCACGCAGTTTCCATGAAGTCCAAGACGTTTTCAACGTGCCTTTAAGTAGTTGCTAGTTGCTGCCGGCACCGCTGGACCTTCACATCCTGAACAGATAAGGACGTAAACTGATGCTGCACCGGCGAGAGTTGCTTTGGTTTGCCTGTGGGAACAGGGCGTAGATGGTGAAGCGGGTAGTGTGTTTGCCGCGTATTCCAGTAGAAGTTGAGTGCTGATACATTGGCTGCTGCTGTGAGGACGTGGTACGTGGTGGACTTGCACTCGCCGAGCTTGGCTGCGGCAGCAGCGGCGTAGCGCGATCGTGTAGCTGATACGATAAGGGCAATGCTGTTCATGCGAGGGGAACGAGGGCCAGAACTCGACGTGTAGAAAGGAGGAGCATATTCGAGAATCAGTGTCTGTGGGACAAATTGACAACATCGAACGCGTAACTAGAAGATGTTGGTTAGGATACGAAGCGGCAACCACGAAAGACAAAGACAATCCGGTTGGAAGTTGGCCTACTTGACATGAGTGACACGCTCGACCCTGCGGCCCATGCTTGCTCGGTGTGAAGGGTGCGTGTAGTGTCTTCAATAACAATCTAGCTTCTACATGAAAAACTCCGCCGCAAGTGTTGAAGCGATGGCCAACAAAGCTTGCATGGATGCGTGGATCCTCCCGACTAACAATGCTTAGCCCACAGTGTTTGTAGACTTTGGCCAAAAGTTTTAGCTATACACGATCAAAACAAAAGCGATGTTTCCATCAACGTGCAGCTCGATTTTAGTCCTCTGCTACCTGGAGGGAGTCAAGATCATACACCCCGAACCACTTAAAGAAGGCCAATACCTGGGGTGCAGCTCCACAGCCCGTCTTGGTTGGGGAACTCGCTTTGAAGCTCACCAATGGGACCCTCGTATCTCCTCCACCGCATACCGAGCATACTGCAGAGGCAGTATAAGACCCGTTTAATCTCAAATTCCTGCCAATGACCTGGAACATATCGACTCCATTAGTCTGCCTGACGGTAATCAATGCCTGAGGGGTACTGTTACTGCTCGTTCCGGCAGATACCACCGGGATCAGTTTATTGGCAGTCTGCAGGTTGAGGCCCTGCGTGCCTAAGTTCTGCGTGCCAGCCAACACATCCGAGACGGCCCCGGCAACATATATCAAAGCTTGCCCTTCTTGTCCAATTGGAATTGTATCGATGATCCTGAGAGTGGAGGTATCGACAATATCCATTGTATCACTATGCTCGTTGAGCACGTACATCCGTGTGTTATCTGGACTGGGCCAGAGACCGTGAGGTTCGATGCCGCTTGCCTGGATCGCGCCAATGTATGCTGGCACACTCTGTGGTGTTGCCTGCGAGTACACTTTGGTGTGGTTCAATGCTGCAACAGTAACGAAGGCATAAGTCGTCCCATTCACGACCGCGAAGTTGGGATGATTCGTCTCTGGACCGGTCTCCAGGACCGAAATGACTTTCCTCGCGCGCAGGTCGATAACGGAAACCTGTCCTGTCATCTTATGCGCAGCCCACAGAGAACCCCCATCTGCGGAGAGCATCATGTCTGAAGAAAACTTGTCCGCAAGACCCGTGATGTTGTACTTGACCTTTTTTGAAGCCACATCGATGACCGAAATCACAGGGGCGCGGATATGATTGACAAATGCCTCAGTACCATTCGGGCTGAAAAGGACTTTGCTAGGTCCATCTGCAGTCTTGATTCTACCAATCAAGCTTCCTTTGATCCCATCAACAATATTGACGCTCGACACCCCGCGGGTCCCGATCCAGATAGTTCGATTGTCAGGACTGAAGAAAGCTTCATGGGGACCCCGGTCGACAAACGTCTGGGAGACGATGCTGTTGTCCGAAGTACGGATGACCGTGACAGTATTCGTCAACACACTCAACGACACAATGTACTTTCCATCTCGCGAGAAGCCAAGACCGTGCGAGCTCACAGACCGTACATATTGCGGGTTGAGGTCGTCTGTCAGTCGTGGGTCACCGAGATTGATGGTGCCGAGGACTTTGTTCTGGCTCGGGTCGATAACCGATATTGTGTTTGAAGTCTGGTCGCCAGTGTAGATACGGTCAGAAGCCGAGATTGGAGCTCCTTTGCCTGCTAGTGCAGGTGCTTGAACTTGGGCTGCACCGAGAGTCAAGATGTTGAGCGCGAAGCTTAAGTGAGGGAGGACTCTAAACTTCATTTTGGTTGGCTTTCTCCTTCCCAGTCGTATATCTGTACTTCGAGGCAAGGATGGGAGCCGTCCAACCTCCCGCACACCAGGTTACAGCTCTTTATCCCATGTTCAAAATGCCGAGCACCGGCAGTCGGCGTAGAGTGAATGCCTAGATTGTAGATTAATGGCAAGCTATACGTCGGACCTACTTACTAGGGACTAGTCGAAGCAGATACCATTGCCAAATGAGGCATGTATACTCCGTACTTGTTGCAAGCAAGCTGGGTTCAAGGATTCAGTATACCCCCAACTTCATTTTGAGCGATGTATAAGGAAGTTCCCAGCGAGAATGAATCGGTCTGGGAAGTTGTGATTGGGTTAATGTGCTAAGATCAAGGCAGGTGAGAAGTTAGCGTCAGGTACGGAGTACCCAGTACTTCGTAAAGGACGATGGATCCGTTTCATCAAGCCCACTCCGATGCGGGTAATCATTTCAGCAAGGGCAGTTGGCACTCGTTAAGCCTCTTTCAGGCGGGGTGTTCATCATTTGGGCGTAGCTCTCTTTCCAGTGAGGTGCAAAAAGCATTGGTACTGGGTACAGCCCCAGATGCCAGTAAACAACACTCAACCTGTCCAGGCTCACTCGAGATGCTAAAGAGAGAAAACCGCCAAGGATTGGAACGTGCTTCGCGGTTATAGCCGGCATCGCACAGTCGCCGCGGCTCAGCACACCAATGCCTATGCGTTGCGACCCTAGCAACGGCTCAAATAAAGAACCCTAGGTCACCTGGGCATACACCCGGAGCACGCTGACGTAGCTGAGGAGCGCACAAGGATACAACTAATATTTTCACGGCCCGTACCTCGTATGTGCTTCGTACCGCCGAATTTTCCGTCATCTTCGTGTTAGTTCTCATCTCGCATTCGATCTACCCGCTCACCACAGCGATCTCGGAGGGGCACGCATACGATCCAGCAGGACTATTGCCCTCGTCTCTGATGATGCACGATCCGTACGCAAGGCCGCCCGAATCGATCCGAGAGCGTTTCAAGGAATTGCGGAAACGGCCTACTTCACACATCGATGCCGAATCCGACATCATTGACCCGTACAATCCAGATTATACAAAGGTGTCACCTCTTCCCGATGCTGAGCTTCCTGATAGCTCTGAACAGGGTATCCGGTCGAAGGAATTTGGGATAGATCCCAGCCTTTTCACCGTTCTCGGTGTCGAATCACTCCCCTGCAAAGCTTTCGAGGTCAACGGATTGCCTGGTACGCTTGGATTATTGTCAACCGTTTTGGACAGGGCTGATTCATGGTAGGTCTTCAAGTCTTTCCATGTCTACTCTCTCCTCCGTTGCAAATCGCCTTGCTAGACAAGCTACTTCACCGTGACCTGTCGCACCCTGTACACAAAACCAATCTACATCTCCACCACCATGTCCGATATCCCGCTACTAATCACGATCCATCATTCTTCGCTGCGGCTCCCGATGTAGTTCTCCAGCCAAAGGATCCTACGGTCCACAGACCGATCACGTACGCTCAAATGCTCGAGTCAAAGTTGCGATGGATTACTCTCGGTGGTCAATACGACTGGACAAACAAGGTCTATCCGGATGAGGTTCCGCCGCCATTCCCTCCTGATATTGCCGCTCTACTGAAACATCTGTTCCCCCGTGTCGATGCTCAAGCCGCCATTGTCAACTTGTACAATCCTGGTGACACCTTAAGCGTACACCGGGACGTCAGCGAGGAATGTGATCGAGGCCTTGTGAGCGTCAGCTTTGGTTGCGATGGTATATTCCTTGTTGGAAATGAAGATGGGAGTAATTTCGCTCTACGCTTGAGGTCCGGGGATGCTATTCTGATGACCGGGCCCTCGAGGTATGCCTGGCATGGGGTGCCAAAGATACTAGCTGGTACGTGTCCGGACTGGTTGCGGGAGTGGCCAGACGTTCCACGACAAGTTCCATCTCGACAATGGCGAGGATGGATGAACAACAAGAGAATCAATCTCAACGTGCGACAGATGACCGCAGTACACCCCAGTCAATATTCGAGTGGAATGGAGCCGCCGTCCACAACCGACTCGGTATGACGGAATCATGCCGAAACAGGCAGGAGAATTTGTCTTTGTTATCCAGCTGGGGTAATCCGAGCAAGTCGTGATGGAGATGTGCGACTCCAATGATCCCCTCATATAAACGAATTCGAGAGGGGTACGATCATCGCACCTCAAGAGGATCAATCATCGATTCTTAGAGACATTCAAACACATAGGTTGCTTTACATCTCGGCAACATGGTCACTGATTGGGAGTCTCGCGCAAAGGCGAAAAGAGAAGCCATTTTCCAGTCCATTCCCGAGAAATGGCGACTGGAAAAGATTCCCAGTGCCGAGGAGCAAAAGGATGTTACCGGAGCATACATCCAGCAATTCCTGAGCGAGAAGGAGGTTGCCATCACTGAAACTGATGCCGTTGGCATTGCTGAGAAAGTTGCTGCGGGAGAATGGTCCGCCGTTGATGTCACCGAGGCGTTTTGCCATCGAGCCTCGTTGGCCCATCAACTGGTTAACTGTCTTCACGAAACGTTCTTCGATGCAGCCTTGGCTTCCGCGAAGGAATTGGACGAATACTATGCAAAGAATAAGAAGACTGTCGGACCTCTCCACGGAGTACCTGTTTCACTGAAGGATCAATTCCATGTGAAGGGTGTGGACACGACCATGGGATACGTTGGCTGGATTGGAACTTTCGAAGGCAAAATTGATGATCCACGGAAAGGAACATATGAAAGTGAAATGGTTCGGGAGCTCAGAGCCCTAGGTGCGGTCTTGTACTGCAAGACGAGTGTGCCGCATACATTGATGAGCGGAGAGACGGTCAACAACATCATCGGGTATACCTGGAATCCGAAGAATCGGTACCTCTGTTCTGGTGGTAGCTCCGGTGGTGAAGGCGCTTTGATCGGTTTGAAGGGCTCACCTGGCGGGTTTGGCACCGACATTGGAGGATCGATTCGCATTCCAGCAGCATTTAATGGGCTTTATGGCATTCGACCGACATCCGGGAGACTACCATACGAGGGCATGGCCAATAGTATGGATGGTCAGAACAGCATCTTGTCCGTTGTCGGTCCGCTTGCCACCACCGCCCGAGGAGTTCGACTGCTCGCCAAATCTATCCTGTCGCAGAAGCCCTGGTTGCATGACCCTCTGGTCATTGACATGCCATGGCGCGATGCCCAGGAACAAGCCATCGTCGACATCGTCAAGTCATCTTCGAACAAAGGCCAACTCAGCTTCGCAGTAATGAAATCGGATGGCATTGCCAACCCTCAACCACCAGTCGCGCGAGCAATCAATATGGTTGTTGAAGCTCTGGGCAAGGCCGGGCACAAAATCATTGAGTGGAAACCACCTTCACACCAGAAGCTTCTGGAGATTGCATTCAAGACATGGATATATGATGGTGGAAAGGACGTACATGAAGCATTTGCCCTCTCCGGCGAGACTATGTCTTCTCAGATCAAAATGAGCTATGGGGATAAGCCGATCGAACAGTTCACGGCGGCTCAAGTTGCCGCCAACAACGTGGATAAGAGGCGCTTCCAGAAAGAGTATCTGGATTACTGGAACAGCACGGCTCAAGAAACTGGGACAGGTCGGCCGGTTGACGGTGTCATCTCCGCTCTCGCGCCTTATCCAGCGGCCAGACCGGAGCTGTACAGGTATTATGGCTACAGCGTCTGGGTCAACGGCTTGGACTACACAAGTGTCGTGGTGCCGGTTACAACATCGGACAAATCGGTGGACAAATACGCGGACGGATACACGCCGATCAATGACCAGGATAAGGAAGTGGTGGACGCCTATGATGCTGAGTTGTACGACGGAGCCCATGTGAGCCTCCAGATCGTGGGAAGGAGATTCACAGAAGAGAAGATGCTGGCGATTGGAGAATACATTGGTCAACTGCTCGGGAAATAGATGACAGAGATCGCTATGAGACCGGCAATCCCAGTTTGTACAAGCCTGACCATCCCGCCTATGTGCAATAGTACTGCCCCGTCACTCGGTCTTCGCCTTACCCAACTCAATTTCTTCGAAATTCGCCCAGTCCATTGCCATCAAGTCATCGAATGTTGTGTCATGGCAAGGCAGTTCTAAACCCAGAGACGGAACCAGGTCTTTGCTGCTAGAACTCTTCTTCTTCCCGCTTCCCTTCCTCTGCTTTGTATTCTTTGAAATGTTCAGATTCGGCTTGTGGTCGTCAGCATCAACCATGCTCTTCAAGATCTGATCGAAGTCGACATCTTTCTTTGCGGTTGATTTGCTCTTAGACTTATCCTGCTCCGCTTTCCGTTTCGTTTCTGGGGCCGATTCGGTCACGGTGACTATTGGCGAGACCGACGCTGTCGCAAAATCACCGAGCGGATGTCTATCAACGGGGTATCGACAGTGACTGGGAAAGTCGCAAGATTCGCAGCCTTTGAAAACTCTGTCATTCTGCATCGTTCGAAGGACATTTCGACGCCATTCACCCCATACCTTCCATGCGCCATAGTCAAATTCACTTGAGCAGGCCTTTTTTTTCTTCTTCTTCCTCATGCTTGGCTTGTCGCTTTCTCCGGCGCAGTAGTAGTGTCCATCGACCAGGCATCGTCGCGTGACCCCAAGCGCATAACGTGAGTGACAAAGATGACAGGTCCATATCCACTCCATGGGTTTTATGGTCGGTGGCGGTGGTAACGAGGGTCTGTTCTTGGTGTTAGAGGTAGGTTCGGCAAAGAACCGGGTATGGTCGAAAGGACGGGCTGATTGTGCCGACGGTGAGTCTGGAATGTATGTTGGAGTCCTCGGTGATCGCACTCCCTTGTCCGACTCGAAACTGACATACGAGGTATCTAGTCTTGGCCCAGAGACGCAGGCTCTTAGTGTGGAGGATATCATCGTTGCGGCAGAGCGACGGAATATGGCTATAGGGTGCAGATGTCTTGGATTGCGGAGCCAGAGGCATTTTCGACTGGGACATCTGGGATACAGTAGCAGCTTCTCTTTGTCACAATGCAAACAATGACCCCGAAATAGGAGCACGAGGAGTGACTCGTGAAGTATGGGCTTTGCGATAAGTCAGCACAAGACAATGAAAGCGGAAGTCACCGGTCGCAGAACAAAGGCCACAGCTGGACGCAATCTAAATGCAGATACAACCGGCTCAAGGTAGCTGCCAGGAGATGGCGTATGGTGAGCGAGCAAAGGCAGGACAAGACGCCCGGTGTCTGACTGAGAGAGTGTCTACAACGCCACAGTTTGGATAAAAGATCGCTACCACACTGGCCATACTGTGTGCCGCGATCGTCGTTGAGCAGGGTGCATAGAAGGGAGCTGACGCAGGTCATGGCCCGCAAGTCCATGTAAAGCAATCGTCTTGGGAGGAGACTGCTGATAAACGTAGAGAAGTATGTGTCGTGTTTCGTGCGGGTAGAGGAAGGCCAGGCGCAGGCAACTTTGCCGCAAGGAGCCCCTGCCTGAAGTTGCTGTGGTGCACGCATTCTTCCTCTTGCTCCCGTCTTCCTGCTGTTGTATTCTGCCAAAGTCTCCCAACGGAACCAGCCTGTGGATAACAGCTTTATGCAACAAGCACGACGAGACAGACGCCGATCTACGCAGGCGACACTCGGTAATCTCAATGAAGTCACATCCACAGATCCACTCGCTCAAGCGTCGATCTCCATCCCCGATCTAGATGGCCTGTGCCGGCGGCAAAATGATACGAGTACGGTGAACTTGGGGAACTCTCTGACTTGAAGGGTCCCAGAGCCGGACCGTGGCCAATACAGGCTGGGGCAGAGTAAGACATCATGCAAGGTCAGCCAGAGAGCTCCGCGAGGGATGCATCTGTTCCTGGCTCCTTAAAGCTGATACGGTGCGGCCCTTTCCTGAATGGTGCTGTCTTATGGCAGACCACACCGAGGAGCCAGGGTACAGTATGTCAACTACGTCTGCGGCGTAATTTTGACATGAGGAAGGCCGTTGCCCATCTCTGAACTGCGCTCGGCAAGGGTGGCTTTCAAAATACGATGGATCTCCTCTCCCGTTTTCCAGATTTTCATTCTGACTGCTGCGCTTTCGCCTGGTCCACCCCCCGAGTGCAGTCGGATAGCTACGAGTGTGACGATGGGTCTCAATGTGAACGGACGCAACTGGGGCTCACTCGTCAATTGGGATGACCTGGGCAAATTCTACGCAGGCTTTATCGTCGCCTGGACCGTCCTCCTGTACAGTGGTGTTGCATTCTTGATCATCAATCGCCATCTTGCCTTCATCAAGATCCGCAACCAGCCCCTCGCCATCGCAGCCGTCAGCTTCCTCCACGTCTACTTGGTGAAGATCTTCCTGGCATATACCACCAATGGCCATTTCCTGTGCTCGGCGGAATTTTGGATCATGAGCATATACCTGCCCTTTGGCATAGCTCTGTTCCAAGCAAACCTAGTACAGCTCAGGAGTATCAGTGACCAGCAGAGAGACCTTGCGTTTACGAAACATAAATCCTCAGATGGATACTCAAGTCTCTCTCCGCCCCAGCGACTTTGGCTTCGATGGAGTTCACTGTCTGGAATCCAAAGGTCGTACGTCTACATCGGCGTGGGGATGACGGTGCAGCTCATCATCACTGCCGCTCTCTATGCGACGACCCCCACTCTTCAAGGCGACTGGTCAAGCTACGGAGATGTGCCTCATGCCAAAGGACAAGCTCTTTGCCGCAAGTCCTTGGAATGGATACCTTCAGCGTTCTGGCAATTAGCATGGTCCTGGCTTTATGGACCATATCTCCTCTTCAGGGTGCGGAACATTCACGATGTCCATTACTGGAGACTGCAGGTCATCTACAGTGTGGTTTCCGGACTTCCCGGCGCTCCATTATGGCTCGCCGCACTGTATTCGACCGCATTCAAGCCCGTGAATCGTTGGTGGGTGCCGCCGATGTGGCTAGCCCCGGGTATTATTGTGATGCAGTTCACAACAATCTTTTTCCCTATCTACGAAATCACCAAGAGCCGGCGCCAGATGCGGCAAACACTTGCCATTCTCGAATCGTGGGAAGATCGACGAGGCATCAAGCAGTTGAGCAGTCATGCGAACTCGAGCAGGGCATCATCCGATCAGCCATCAACTACCTCGTCTCAACAGCGAGAGTTGTACTCCATGGCCTCTTTGGAGAAGGCTCTGGCAGTTAACCCGAATCCATTGTTGAAGTTTGCTGCGACCAGAGATTTCACGGCCGAGAATATCTTGTTTTTGATCCAAGTGCGGCGTTGGAAGGAGGCCTACGCATCCGCTCTCCGTGCCAGCAATCCGATCACCGAATCTGCAAAGTCTCAGCTGTTTAGCTCCGCATTGGACATCTACATCTCACGCGTCAACGACAAGACGACTGATTTTCCAATCAACATCGAAAGCAGAGTTCGTCACAACTTGGACACGATCTTTGGTCCTGCGGTGCCCACTGGTCGACTCATTTCGGACGACGACATGAGCTACCACGAGGCTGAGGACTGGATCAAATCGCCTAAGACTACCTTCACATTCCACATGGGCAATCGAGCACACAGTGGCGATTCGGCAGAGTCTCTCACAGTGACGGAGGTGCTAAAATCTTTTCCGGTGGAGAAGTATGAGCCCATGTTCCCACCCCATCCTGGCGTTGCTCCCCTAGGCGAATCTCGAGCGAAAGTGAGGGCAGGCTTTGATGAACACATCTTTGATGCGGCGCAAAACAGTATCAAATACCTTGTCTTGACCAATACCTGGCAAAAGTTTGTCAAAGAACAACAGCCAGGCATCGACGTTTAGTATGGCCTGGTCAGATTTTGGGAGGCTATGCTCACTGACCACTGGCGAATCTACCAACAGACCCTATCGCGCGCCAAATCGTCCTGCTTTCTGGCGCGAACAGCCATACAAGTTTTCCATCCGGCGCCGAGCACCTTTCATCGACGCGCAATCGCTGACGTATACAGACCAGCTTACGTTTCAGCGGTACTTTTGATCGCTTTCCGAGCCGAGTCTGTGCATTCGAGCAGAGGGAGCGCAAAGATTAACCAAATTGCGCGGACTCTGTGATGATGATGAATGGCGCCAGATGAAAGGGGAAATGTTTGCGCCAGTAATGGAGTGCGCCGTCTTGGCTCAGTCGGGATCCGGTCAGCGACCCGCCTCTCCATCAACTCACTTTAGCTTTTCGGGTACTTCGCTTGGACGCTTTGCCGTCCTCCATATGCAATTTGCAAGCTTGCGACGTCGTTCATTTCGGTCACAAACAGGGGGCGCATCTTGCGCTTGACGTTCATCTTGCGCGGACGTGCCAAGGATATCGCAAAACAAGCAATACGGGGCGCAAAAGCCACGCATCAGTCTCGAACTGGAAGGGGAAATGTCCCTCGTTGTATGTTCCAGGCGACTACCATGCCCGGAATCGCTTTCAAGAGCCTGCGAAGCCCGTGATGCTCCAAATGGTTAACAGCTGGGGGCTTGGAGAACCCCGATGGTGCGCCTCAAGGCCTGGACTGTTAATTGTTAACTTGGTTTTGTTCCAAAGCGTGGTTGGAGCTTTAGAGATGGTACGAAGCTATGCCTTCGATTGCTCCTGCTATCGGAGGAAGAGGATATAAATACTAGTCCTATATCCTTCGAGCATGAATCCAAAGAGCCTCTGGCTTCCCCAGTAAAACTGTCCAACATGGTTCAACTCAAGTGTATTCTGTTGTTGGGTTTCATCAGCGCAACTGCGTCCGCCCTTCCATCTTCAAAAGCTCCTGGGTGTGGAGAGGTCGACATCATCTTCACGTATGTCCAACGACCACTCTAACGACTCCGAACTGACTCGACAGTGGCTTACCTCCATACCACCCTCTCGTCATTCAGCAAGGATTCAATGCCTCCGCTGTTGACGCAGGTCTGAGGGAAGATGCTGCCGAAATCCTTAAAGCTGGCTATAATCTCCGAGGTCGGTCTGCCTCTTCTCTTCAGCAGCTTCGCTGACCTGAAGCGACAGTCGTTCTTATGGGTCCGGAGCAGAACATCAGCGTCCTTAACAACCAGACCACCGGCGTTCGCTGGAATGGTACAGGAATCGGCTACGGCGTACGAGGTTCGCACCGCGAAGATTTGACCATACGCTTCGCCGGTAGGTAGCCTGATGTCCGTGGGGACCATCACTGACAAAAGCCAGAAATTATCCAGCTGTTCCGTGACAAGGCTCCACAAGCACCAATCGTCTTCGACTATTCATTCGTCACCGCTCTTTGGGCGATACAGAGACGCTTCCCACTGTCGAGCAATTGCACAAACTCCCCAGGAAAAGATCTCGTATGGTTGCCCCACCCTGCGAAGCTACCACGTTACTGACACCGTTCAAACCAGGGATTCGAGATATTTTGCGACGTGTGCACAAGCTGAGCATGAGGGCAGTGATGCTTTGCAAAGAGGTGTTATTACATCGTAAACTGTGGGCTTTGCAAGGGCACGGAGTTAAGGCCCCCAGCGTCCCCGAGCGGTTTAAGGCTGAAAGAAAGCTCTCTCAATATCATTGGCTGAACTAGCTGTCTCCACAATTTCCGTCTTTGGATTGCCAGCCTCGCGATCCCCCATCCCCCCAGCCTCGCGGCCTCGCTTCCTGCCACTGAGCTCCAACCTCTTTTTCGTTCATCACCAGCCATCAAAATGATGAGACATGGATGTGTGCGAGGCTGGGCAAGCCCTTCGCAGATGACTACATGTAGGCCTCGCTGTGCACAGTGCCCTTGCTAACATTCCATCTTCATCGACAGCCTCCCATCGCAACTAACCAGTAGCGAACCAGCATTTGCCACGAAAACACCTACCACACTCAAACTTGGAAACAGGACCCCCTCCACGACTGACAAGACGGCGTCGCTGACTGCTGTCTCCGTTTCGAGTCCCTCGTTTTCCTCGGCGTCAACTCCACCGTCGCCGCGATCACTCACGCCTCGAAGCTATCAATCTGAGCCGATCCCCATCCGACAGCTGCCCGACAGTGCATCACTCTTCTGTGGTCTCAGACTCAGTCCACCACCACCGCTCCGCTTCCGCATAGTCGAGCCCTCTCTGCATTTCCGCACTCGAAGTGTACCCTTGGCTCTCGACCGCTCTCGAAAAAGCAGCCACTCGAGGACACAGTCCTCTCCTCCGTCCCTGACGCAGCCTCTTGTCAACCAGAATCATGGTGCAGAGAAACTATGTGATAGCGATCATTGTGATCGTTCTGTTCGTGCTGTTGGCACTGGTGGGCTACGCGATCTACGCAATCCAAAACCGAGTCAGCTTGTTCGCGAAGAGGGAGAAGGACCTAGAAGAAGCGGAGGAAGAAGAGGAATAACAACACCCTCCCAAACCGTACGCGCTCATGCACGGCGGGTACGATTTCAACTTGACGATGACGACTTACAACAAGGTGCTCCGGCGAAGAAGAGGTCGGTTTCTGGACTATTACGGCTGGAAGACGACAAGGATTCTTGGTTTTAGTACCTGTCACGATTTGAGCGGATTTGAATTTCCCTTTGGACATGTATTCTAGGAATGGACATGAAATCTAACGATTTGGATGCATAATATATACGGAGTATACCTTCCTGTATCGATTACTCCCTACAGATCTGAAATGATGCTAATGTTCCCTTTTTGATTCCTCGTGCTCCGCCGTCTCTCCTCCAAGCTGGTCGGCGACAATCCATTCGACAGACCGTTCAAGCCCGGCTCGCTCTGTGCCTTCTTGAGCTCCGACACTTTGGGCGCGGGTGGTGGTCCGGCCACGACCCCGTCCATTGACTGCTGGGATGGCGGCATCGGCATGCGCCGATTCCTGTCTTCTTTCACGTGCGCTTTCCACTTGCTGACCAATTTGTCAAAATCCCATTTGTCGCCCAGTCTCGTATTCACATTCTCGGGGGGCGCATTCGCCGTCTCATCGGCGACGCCATCTGGTGCGTGCGAAGCAGCGCGCCCTTTGTTCAGATTGATCAGCCGCAGCTCCTCACGCATGGTAGCACCGAACGTCTTTCGCTCGGGGGGCCACAGAGCCATCTCTCTTGGCCACTGACAGCGGGACAGGTATTCCACCTGCTGTTGCAACTGATTCGCCTCTTGCTGTAACCGCTCCAGCTTGTCTTCCATTTCTTGCACCTTCTGCTGCTCTGAGTTGTATGCCCGGAGCAACTCCACCTGCCAAAGTAGATTGCGGATGTCGACCGGATGCGACATCCAATTCTGGTAGCTCGAATCCAAGTGTGTAAGGGTTGACTCCATCCATTGCGCCGCACTGTGTGTGAGAAAGTCTGCCTCTTCTGCGATGTTCGAGGTCGTAGGCTGAGCTAGCCGCAGAGCCTGCCATTTCCAGTAGTCGATTGTAGAGCTCAGCTTCTGGCGGAGAGGAGCAAGCTGATCTGGACCGGGTGGGTTGATCGGGATCGACTGCGGGGTGGAGAAAGGAGATGCCTGGAACAATGTCGCAGGCGCGGGCAAAACTTTCAGACAAAGGGAAGGGAAGGTCTGTGACTGAATATCGAAGTTGAAAGGAGAAGGTTTCGGTGAGGCATGCTTGGTGGCCGCCCGAAGAGAGTCGAGGACTTCACGAAGCGCAAGCTCCAGTGCCCGTGTGGTCTCCGCATTGTTCGTTGGATTGAGATCTTGCGCGTACGTTGAGAAACTGCGCTTGAGGGCTGACGGACTGGACACAACGGCCGGAGTGGGAGGAGCAGCAATGACTGGAGAATCGAGGGTGGCCGGATCTGTAATAACACCTGTGGCCTGCCAGTTCAACCTGTTCAGGCGCACGTGCATCCCGCCGGGGGGGATACGGTTGAGTTCGATCGCGGAAGAGACCAATGTGCCTGGTTGAGGACCGGGACCGAGGCCTGGGGAACCCTGTGACGAGCGAAGGTCTTCGTGTTCATTGTTCTTGTCCTTCCTACTGCTTCTCGCTGTGCGGCGCGTAATGCCTCCTCGCAGCCTTCGGATTTCATCCACATCGTGAATGCCGTCGGGTTTCTTCTTCGAGATGAATTGATCGAGATGGCGGCCGAGGGAGGAAGACGTGAAATGCTGGTGACAATACTGGCATTCCTTGTCCTTGACCGTAGCTGCTTTGGCAGCAGCCTGTTGTGCCGCATTGGACTCGTCGCCCGAGTCTGGGTCTTGGGATGGTTCGGATGCGGGTGAATCGGCCATATTGACCGCGCTCAAGTCATCGAAAGGCAGAATTACTTGTTCTGAGTCCCTGTACCGTATCCAGGAGCATGGCAACGAGAGACAGACCAGCAGGTGAACGGTCACGACTTGAACTTTGTGCTTGCCAATGCTTTCGTCCGAGAGGCCCGAGTGCGCGGGCTCTCGGGATTAAGTAGCACCCGACCTGGAATTTTGTCGATCGCATCCTTGAAGAGGAGGTCCTCGCGAACATTTGAGGGGCCGACGATGGACTGCCACACCAGGGAGCCTATTCCATTATATTGTAATATACATATCTTGAGTCGGCCGACTATAACGTGGCTAGACTCATCATATCTCTATATCAGGTCATAAGTAGTCCGTTTCCATCCAATCCAAACGTCGTGGGTATTTCGTTATTGCCAAAATAAACTCACTGTACAATCAGACCGAGTACAAGCCATATTCTCTAAACAAAGCTTCCCCCTGTTGCTCCTCCAGGACTTGTCGGTTTCCAGCTCTGTCTTCGTCCTGCAGCTCTTTGCCGCCTCTCTTCTCTTTCCCTTTTGCTTTGTTCTTCGAACCGTCGCCGGGTGGCCTCCGCTTCTGGACTCTCTGTCCGAGCCAAGCCATATTCATATGCATCATTCACCCTTGCGTCCTCCGAGACTCGAGGCAGGTGATCGTCGCCATCCATCCTGCGAAAACCAGTGTCGGGGGGGCGACTCGTGTATTTCGGCGGACTCATCGACGAACTCTGGAAATGGTCCGACACTGCTTGAGTGACTCTGCCCCGTGTTGAGCCTCCTCCCACCATGGTTCCCGGTATTGCTCGGTCGTCGTTCGCGCTCGCCGGTGAACTCCTCGTGAGCAAAGGTGGGGGTTGATGAATCCTCGGCGGACTTGGCCTTCGCCGGCTGCTTGTCGTCACCGGTGGTGGTACGGCTGAGATCGTCTCGTTCGGCGGACTCCCGGTGTTCGTCATCTGCCAACCGTCAACCTCGTCAGAATATGACAGAGAACGTTGAGGAGGAGAAGGATATTGATAACGATAATAATCATCAACGCTGCTGGTGGAGCTGGATTGGGAATGGGAGGTTGCAGGGGCATAGGGCATGAATTCAGCTGGGCGTTCGGGCGAACGAGGAGATTCATGTTCAAGCAATGCAATGTGAGAATCACCCTTGACAAGTCCCAATCTTTCCTCCTCTGATCCATTCTTCGCAGCGCGCCTCTGCTCATTACTGCTGCCCCGGTGCGATAAACGTGGCCGTGACGACGTCGGATCGATGTCTGGCGTGCGTGAACTGGGGCGGAGGAAGTTTGTGAACGAAAATTGTCGTCGGGCCTCTTGAGCTGGTCTAAGTGTCGGGGACGGCGATGGCTTGGCGGGCAGAGGTTTCGAGCGAGGCGATGGATGAGCCGCGATTGTCACGGCTCTTTCCTTTTGAAGCTGGCCGGGACGGAGTCCATAAATCCGTTCCTGCGCGTCTTCGAAGCTCCCAGGCCCATAGGGCACAATGGGTGACTCAGCATTGGATGGGTGGACCTTGATATCGGTCAAGGCAACTGGATGTATGGGGCTTCGTACAGAGTCCTCTGGCACGTCTTGGTGACGGCCAGGAGTTGGGTGACGGATGACACTCTGGGCGCGGTATCGGAGGTTCTCAAAGAATCCGGGACCATGTTCGCTTTCTTCGGCGTCCGGCTGTGGAAAATGCGACATACCCAATGGTGGATGAACGGTATTTCTCCGCACAGGAGCACCGGGTTCGCCAAGAACAGTTTTCCGTCGTCTGAGGCCGTCCCATTCCACGATCTCGTTCTCGCGCAGTGGTTCAAGTTGGTCTTTGAGCGTGTCTTCCCGCAGCCGCCTGGCTTCCTCCTGTTCCATCTTCTGTCGGGATACGGAGAATCTCCTTATCAAAGCAGCAGTTCCACGGATAGCGTCGGCCTTTGGTTCGGTTTCTGGCTGTTCAACCTCGGCGATTTCTCTGACCTGGTTGAGATCTCCTTTGAAGACGGCTGCGTCGGGAACATCCTTGGCAGACTTGGACATTTGCAGGAGAACAACACCGGTGCAGATCTGGAAGAATCCCATGATCACGGTTGTAATCGTTACAGCGGTCCCCTTGAATCCCCGGAAAAGGATTGCCGAAGTGATGATCGTAGCGCTGGTGAAGATGACATAGTATGTCGGGGTAACAAGCGCGGCATTGAAGATGTTCAGAGCTTTCTGCAATCCGTTAGTGGTTAGAACTGTGAGGGAGGCCCAGAAAGACTCACGTTGAGGTAGATGATCTCGGTCAGTAGTGTCGCAATCACAAAAACCAACAGGACGTAAAGGAACCACTGGTTGAATTGGGATTTGCCGCCAACTTGAGCGACAATTGCGCTGCCCAATCCTTGAGTTGCGACAACACTTAGACCTCCAATCAAGCTGCAGATGGTGAGATACACCAACATGCTCTTCTTCCCGTACCTCGGGCCTGCCCAGAGGGCAATGAACGTACAGGCGACGATGACGACTCCGGCATAGCTGAGAAACCCTGGTGCAATCACAAAGTGCTGCATTTCCTGGATATCGGCCACAGCGCTCTGCTCGGGGGCATTGAGCACGATGACAATGCTGCCGATAATGCAATTAAAGCAGCCCACTTTACCGACAAAACTCAAGCGCTCTTTGAGGAAGATCGCAGACAGAATCGTGGTGACCACAACACTCAGAGCGCCGAGGGGTGTGACAAGAATCGCGTCGACAAAGGCGTAGGCCACGAAGTTGCATATTTCGCCCACGATCATCAAGGTCATGCCTCCCCACCACCAAGCGTTCTTAAGGTACCCGTAACCCTCGCCAGCTTCCTCGTTGTATTTCGCATTGGCTTTGAGCAGTCCCATCTTTTTCAGCACGAAGGAAGTGCCAATGAACAAACCGGAGGCCACCGCCAGCGAGAGACCGATTGCTTTGTAGACGGGCGGGCGATTCGCCGTGGTAGGAGCGGTATCCGCCGAGGTCGAATTGCTTGTCTCATTGCGGGCAATCAAGGTGTGAGCCACAGCCCATACCTGCGGTGGTACATTTTCCATAGTATGGAGGAGGGCGGTTGAAGCGCCACTGATGGCGGCTAGGGAGGTGAATGCACTCTATAAGGTGGTAGCCATGAGCGCGATGGTGTTGCGAGGGTCAAGGAGGGAGCAGGTTGCCGAATGCTGATTTTCTTTTGGACGGATTGATTCTGGGTGAATGTCGTCGAGATCGGAAGGGCAGTCCTAAATTGGGCTCGAGAGGGTGCGTTTCGTGGAGGGCGTAAACAATGCAGTGGTACAGGGAACAGCGTATGTGCTGGAGTCGGATTGCAATTGCCCACAGTCTCGGTGACTGAATTCAAGTAGGATGTATCCGTGGGACTTTGAGAGTTCGTTATGAGAAAGTAGTCAGCGTAGGAGAGAACAGAGAACACTGAGCAGATGGAAGAGCTGAACAGTCGAGCATGCAAGAAAGTGAGATCTACCAACCACTGACGCAAGTTGTGGCTTGTGTTAGCGCCTGAGACACAAGTTAACGAGTGAAAAAGGTTGGCTGGTGATGGACCCGCTGGCATCGGAGCCTTGGAAAACCCACAGGGAAAGCAGGGGAAGCCTGTGGGAATGCCATCCTTGGACCCGCAGAGTCTGGACCAACCCGTTCGGTGGCCCCGTTGCTGGGGCTCTTGCTCGTTATCGATATTCACCCGAGTGAGCTCAGCACCTAACCATTCCTTCCCAACGCCAGTACGCAGTAATCTCAGCGACGATGCTGGTACTTCTATTTGTCCATTCCAGCATCGTCGGTGTCGGTGCTGTCGGCTTCAATGTGGTATCTTACCTCCTCTTCCGGCTCATGCAAACCCACCGAGACACCGTGTGCGTTGAGGCTGTGTTTGAGCATCATCGCGGTTTGCGCCTCTCTTTCCGCTGCGGGCCACATCCAAAACCCTCCCAGTCACGGTATCGTGATCAACGCTCTCGTCACTGGCCACGACCAGATCAGACCCATGGTTCCTTTCACGCTCGATCGGTGTCATGTGCAGTATACCTTACTCCTGTTTGCACGATCCACCGTTCTCCAACCTCCCAACTGTTTCAGACCTCCCTTCCCCTGAGTCTCAGATATGCTTACTACCACTTGAGCATGTTCCTCGACTCTGCCCTACCCCACTCGTGCGTGATTCGAGCTACGCGGGACAATTGGTGTACACTTTCTCCAGCCGTCGCGCTCCTGCAGTGTCTCTGCCCCATGGTGCACACTGGAAAGCCGGATGAGGCTCTTCCACCCTGCAACGAGCAAATTCATCCCTATGCCGACTTATGCCATTCAGCCGAACCCGGGAACCACTCGGTATAGCAGGTAGTCACCGGGGGAAAGTCTACGGGTCCGAGTAGGAATTACGGCGCAGAGCACACTGGGGACGATTGCGCTCACCCAAACAAGCCCATCCAGCAATCTGCTTCCCATGGACTCACACCGGCCATCTTCCTATCGTGACAATGGCTTCTTCCCTTCTAGACTCGAACTCTCAATCTTCACACATGCAAGCACTTTGTCATTAGCCTCTCCCGCGCAGCACAGAGGCACGCATGGAGCTTTGATAGATTGCTCTTACGTAGGAAAATCGCGCGTTTTCATAGGGCTGGCTGCCCGATAAGGTTTCTCGCAATACACTTCTCCTGAACTCGCGTCCGGTAAAATCACAATAACTACAGGGGCATTCGTTTGCGATCGAAGCCATCGCAGTACAGCTGCCGGCTGCGCAGGTTTGCCACGTGGGATGCAAGAGCTCGTGTCAGGCCTTGGTGGTCTCGATAAAAAGATATCGCAAGAACCGCCAATAATTGCGACGCTTAATCTTGGTACCACTGATAATGCTTGTCCAGGCCAAATCATGCCACGCTACTGAATGCAGGTCTATCTTTCTCCCCAGAGCCTAACGAATGAAACATCCACCCCCTCCAGGCTGGTGAGGAGTTACCCAAGCATTGCACAAGCTACGATTCCCGCCACGCTGGACGCCGGCAGCTAAAGATGGGCGCCTCTCATACTCAAAGCAGAATGTCGGTTGCTGATAAGGCCAACAACAACGTTTTACGATCCTCGCAGGCTCTTCCTCTCGCCAATCATGAACTCTACAATACTTCAGTGGCTGGGCGGACATCTTTCGCGCATTAACCAGGCGAGTCTTGGAACAACCTGGTTGCACTCTCTCCTTCTACTTCGAGGGCTAGTGTCAACTACATTTCCTCGTCAACATGGCGAGACCACATGTGTCCGGGAAATCGTTCCCACATGCGGAGACAATCTTATCGAGTGCGCTTAAATCTACAACAACAACAACCTGGATAGACGTGCGGATAAAGTCCGCCCTGTTCCCATTTCTCCGCTTTGTCCCCTTGGACCATCAAGCTGTCGCATGCTGCTAGCAACATAGCTTTTGACACCATGGCAAGTCCTCGGAAGGGATCCGTCTCCGTTGTCGATGAAAACGCTGTCGGCGTCACATCCGTGTTTGCACAGCGACACAGCCACGCGGTCTTGGAGGAGGGTGCCACCAAGGACGAGGTGACTCTGGCCGCTTTGGGTTACAAACAAGAATTCAAGAGGTATGGACTCTCGGTGCTGCCGGTCGTGGCCGCAAGCTGATCAAATGCCAGAGACTTCACCATCTGGGAGTCTTTCTCTGTTTCATTTGCCGTTCTCGGCTTACTACCTTCCGTCGCCTCTACGATTAGCTACAGTTTGGGTTACTCTGGTACGGGTGGTGCCATGTGGGGATGGCTCATCGCGGCGGTCCTCATTCAGTCCACTGCTTTCACCATGGCCGAATTGTGCTCGAGCATGCCTACCGCAGGAGGTCTTTATTACGCCTCGGCCGTGCTTGCTCCTGAAGGATGGGGACCGCTGGCGTCCTGGTTTGTGGGATATTCGAATTTCTGTGGATTCGTTACCGGCCCCTGCTCTGTCAATTATGCATTGGCGTCGATGTTGATCACCTGTGGCATGATTGCAAATCCCGACTACGAACCCCAGACATGGCATACCTACCTTACCCTGCTGCTTCTGCTTTTTATCAATGGTCTCGTCACTATGCAATCCACACGTTTCATCGGCTGGCTCAATAAGATTGGGACAGTATGGAACATCGTTGTGGTGATCATCTTCGTCATTTGGTTCCCGGTGGGTTCGATCAATCACCCCAAGACCAACAACAGCCACGACGTGTGGACGAAGTTTGAAAATGGGACTGAATTTCCAATCGGGTGGTCTGTAATCAGCTTCCATGGTAGTTGAACATCATTCTCACCGCCTACCGCTCAGTCACTGGGAACAGCCGCACCTCCCACTCGGTTTGTTTACTTTTTATTTTTCTCACGTAGAACCGCACCAGATTTCATCGTCCAGTGCTAATTCGCTTACTGTCCCTCCTCTCGTACACCTGTATGACCAATTCCTCGCGAAGCGGCCCAACTCAACTTCTCTAACCTGCTTTCGCGCTCACCTTCATCGCCACGATATGGCTAGCGCTCCAGTCGTCTCGATCCAACAGATCGGTGCGGTGTACTGGATTAACCACCACCGAGACATGTTCGTCTTTCTACTTCTACATTTATTTAATCAAGCTAACATTACTACTGATAGCGCCAAGAGATATGAAGTCGAGGACCTAGACTTCTATGCTAATCCCGCCGCCGTTAAGTCGCTACAAGCACGTTGCCACATTGCCGAGGAAGAGCTAGTAGAGAGAGGATACTACGCTGTCTCATGCGGCGTAAACATCAAGACACCACTCAAACCCTACTACTTCGCGGCCGAGGACCCGTCTCGAATGGCGTACGTCTTCCGCTCGTTAAGACCTAACTGGGACTCTCTCGAGGGCACTACACTCCACGACCCAATCGCCGTTCACCGACGGTTTCGTCACTTCTTCCCTGCGGGGTATAACACTTGTGCGATCGATGTTTGTCTCTCGATGGCCATCACGATGAATGTACATCTCGTTCAACGGGATCGCATTGATCAAGCCATGAGACAGCGCCTTCCTAGTCCAGCTCGTCACCTCTACGATATTTGCACCCAGGAGTCGCTACCTACCCTAGATGGTAAGCAACTGTCTATCATCCGCGACAGCCTTGTCGAAACACTCTACAAGGACAATCCCAAGACGTTTCCGGTCGGACGGTATCTCGAGCTTGCCGATGTATTCAGCGCGTTATTTACGCATACACCACAGTTTAGCTTTACAAAGATCGACGCCAACACCTGTTGTGACCAAGTCCTGAAGATCTTCCCCTCCCGTAGGCCTCGGGTTGTGACAGTGGTTCTACCCTCACGCCCTACCCAGGAGAATACGCTGAGTGAAGCTATAAGCCGGTACTTCAGCTCACCCCACGCCGTCGCTAACGGGTTCTCCTGTACGCGCTCGCCTGAAGATTGTCAACATCAGAGCTTCCGTGTAAAGGTGGTCCTCGACCACCTTCCCCCACGACTCATCGTTAGGGCGCCAGAGGAGATGACACGCCAACGCAACCTCGCAGGGGGAGATGGGAAGGGATATGGTCTTGGCCGACCGATCAAATTTGACTACTACAACGGCGAGCTGCGCCGATGCACTGCATACTACGCCGCCGAAGCCTGTTTTCTCTGGGTGAACCGAAACCACTACGTGTACCGACACGTACACCAAATGGTGGATAAAATCAGACTATTCGAATGGGATCACCTAGGTAATAAAGAGGTGGTTACCATCCCAACCCTCGACTTCTTTCACGGCCGCGAGGACGCCTGTATCTACATGATGGTTTATCGGATAGTCACTCTATCCTAGTCGTGCCGGGTGTGGGCTTAATGTAGAAAGCGGAGTCTAGGTTAACCATGGGACGAGAAATGAGTATCTTCATTCCTCTTCATATGTATGTACTTGTAGTCGCGCGGCCAGCGAATATGCCCGCTGTGGGAGGTCTGTAGCTCTTCTACAATACATCAAATGGTCATTCAGCGATCAAATCCTGCCTCGCGGAGCAATTCATACGCCTCTACTACGCGAGCCCAACCATTATCCTCCTGGAGCATTTGGCGACTGATGTCCCACATAGTAAGCTCTTCGACTCTAGCCGTGCCTGAGTTCAGCCGGTCGTCCGCTGTCTGGTCCCCAGAGGTATGAATGCCGCTCCCGTTGCTACCTCCCGCATCGTTAGGATCCCCAGTAGCCTCTACCCCCTCCGGGGCTTCGCCCTGGGCCCCTACGTCGGTACTTCCTTCCCTCGACGTTCCATTAGACCGTACCCAGGCCTCTTCTTTGCTAGAGTGTAGCCCTATTTCGTTGCCCGTAGATGATACCACGTGCGAGGATGCCGTATTCTCAAGGCTCTGAATGAACGTCTGGCAGTCGATCCACATTGCTACATCCACCACCCCTCTCCACCGTGCAAGAGAGATCGCCTCGCGATTCACGATCAACACTAGGGGAGCCACGTCCGGTGGCGGGCGCGTGTTCTGGTGCATAGCCTTGCTAAAGTCTCGAATTGCCTGCTGTATGCCTGGGACATCCACTCTAGTGCCGATAATTAGGAGTAAATCAGGCCTCTTCTCAACGTCAGAGTCCATAATCATCCGGATCTCCTCCCCGTTCGGGTGGTCTTCGTGATATAGGACGATGTCCGGCCTGAGGATTCCAATGGCTGCTTTTCTTGCCGGTAGATCCCGGGGTCTACGGTAACATCGTTGGCAATGTGGCACTTCGTTTTGCGCGAGTAACTTCTTCAGCTCGTGGGCGAATTCATCCGGATGCTCCTGTACCCGGTGACAGATCGTGCAGCGGAAACGGAGAGTCCTAAAGCAACCGTGTAGTGGCACAACCACTTGCTGAGGTGCTCTCCAACCTCCGTCTCCCTCGGCCGCGTTGCTACTAGGTCTCCGTGCTCCTAGTCTAACGATAGAGAGGCCTACCTCCTGCTCAAGGCCATCAATGTTTTGCGTGTACAGCCGCGCCAACCGGCCTTCGTCATCCCATGCCTTCATCTTCGTATGCATTCGGGTCGGTTGACAGGCTAGGGCTCGCTCTCGTAGGCTTAGAAGGTTCTGGTAGAATGCGATTGAGTTCTCTTGCCGCAGAAAGCTCGCGTCTAGGATCTGCGCGCCACACAATCCTGGCATATCGAGACTCTTGCGTTTGTAGAGGCCGTCCTTAGACCTAAAATCCTATTCGCGTCGTTAACATCGAGCACTCGTTTTGCCTGCGCCTCGGTCATAGCTTACCGGAATGCCAGCATCCGTACTGATGCCCGCTCCCGCGAGGACCACAATGCGACGTGATCGATTGACGCGACGCGCGACCTCCCGGATAGCGTCATCGTCACACGCCGAGATCACTCGAACCTGGACCTTATCGGAAATTCTTGACATGCTGTTGGTTCGGAAGATACACCGACAACGGGTCGTGTGTCGCGGTGGCGCAACAGGTTCCAGCATACCCGATATCCTAAAACCAGGGGCCCCGCTTTGGTTATTTTAGTTACCATGGTAGCTGAAATCAGCCAATAATACGTCATCCGTTACTGTTCGTATTTTCATCCGCACTTCCTAAACTTCGCCTCGATCTTCGCCTTGACCAGTCAACACATCCTTTCGTCTCTCCACACATTCACCACCCAAAATTATTCTTTTCGAACCCACTCTCCTCCGTCGGCTATGGCGAACTCCGACGAGATGACTGTCACGTTGGTGAAACAATTGTACGACGAGGTAAGTCCCTGATCCGACCCAGCCCTTTCTACAATTCAGAGTGTCGCTTACCAGATGACAGTGTGAGGATGCCCTAAGACAGATCGCCAAGTACTCTGAGCAGGGTTCCATCATGGACATTCTCGATAACTTGATCGCGAAGCGTATGTGACCTTAGCATCTTAAATCTAGCCCAGCTAACCTCATCTCCATTTAGTGGACACCAATGAGTCACCCGAGCCGGCATCCACCAAGACCAATAAGTCATCCGAGCCCGCATCCACCAAGACCAATGACCCTGTCACCGAGTCCTCATCTACCAAGACCGATGCTCGCATCATCCAGCCAGTCGTCACGGAACTGACTCTCGCGGCCAACAAGAGAAGCCCGGATCCCCTTGCCAAGACCCTCGCGCCCCCAACACCGGCCACGCAAGCACAAGGTACCCGCCCCACCGCGGAGGACTTTCAATTGTTGAAGGCCGAGCCGGAGAGAATTAGACGGATCGTGATGTGGGCTGTCGAAGCGAAGATGCAGGAGCTTATGGCGGAGCAAGTGGTGGTGAAGAACCCAGACGATGAGAAGGTGGCCCTCGCACCGTCCAAACGTGGTCATGACGACGAAGACGAGACAATTCAGAAGAGACACCGTGGGTTGGAGGGTAACGCACGAACCACCACCTACACCGTTATCCCCACCGACCTTGGCGACGTTCGCGTTGTGGCTTCTAACAAGTAGGCAACCATTGAGATTCACGGGTGACAACCAGAGGTGACGGGTCATGGATTGGGTATGAATAGGACGGACTAGGTCATAGGGGTAGAGCAGCCTTAGCGGCCCTCGTATGGTCCCAAAGTTTTCATAGAGAACCACGGCATCGGCCTGTGCTCATCAACCTCTCTCCCTGTCCAGATCTACCTGCCCTTCCCTCGTCTCTCCCCTACGCCCGGCCAGGGCTGACCGTATAACCGTCGGTGTCGAGTACAGAAGCGACATTCCTCGATATTCGAGTGTTGGATTACGTCCCAAGCACAATTTGGGCACCGGATCACCCTCTCGCTCGTTGCCTTCTCTCGTGCCATGAAGTCCCAGCCCTGAGAAGAGAATGGTCCATACCCGCCCCAACTCTCTGCCTCTCGAATCATCTGTCGGCTCGTCCCCCATATTCCCAACATCCGACCCGTCTGGTCAGTCGAATGTATCATAGTATCGTCGCCGTCGCGGTTGCCCTCCTTCCCATCTTCATCCGGTGTCCCGACCTCGTCCACCGGGAGAGGGGAATGTTCTTGTATACGCGTGCCCCGTTTGCATGTAGAGCATGAGCAGTCCATATTACCTTGACCAAAGAATCCTTCGCCGTAGTCGACCGTAATCTCCTCGCCTACACACACCTTCCGTGTCGCGACGACCCTACAATTCATGGCCGACGTAGCTTCAAGCCGAGAATTTGCGTCGCAATCGTGGTTTGCAAAGCGGGCTAAACCACCAAGAAAATATGGACCGCCCCATCGGTGGGATAGTACCATACTTCTAACGTCGCCCATCTCATGCTGTTCCGCCTCACTGGAGTCGTCGGCCTTGACTAGCGTGCCTTGGAGGAATAGGATGGTCTCTCCAGGTTGTACCACCCTTCGAGCCCGTACTGCCACCTCATATTTATCGCTTTGGTAGGCGACGGTCTGGACGAGGTCGAACTTACAGTCCTTACGAAAGAGCGCCAGGCACCTCCGGATCTCTCGATCGAAGAGCCTCGCACCTTGCTGGGACAATTCGGCCTTAAAGCGCTGGATTTCTGGCTCTCCGCTCAGCCATTGTTGTGCCTCTCTCATGTCGCCTTTTCCGTGCGCGATCGATTCAATGATTGCCGTCAGGGCTACAGGGTTCTGGGCTCCAAAGGCTAGACGACTTCGGAATTTCGTAAGCGAGGAGAGGTACCCAGTCTGAATATCCTCTGTCAGCGTTAACTATTAGGAGTAAGGAGAGCCTTACCTTCTCCAACACCTGCCCATGGACGAAATCGTCAATGTGTAGTTGTTCTCGCCAGTCCATCGGGAACTCCTCGGGGGACCAGATCTTAGGTAGTGGTCGATCTAGCTTTCTCTAACTGTAGAATCAAGCGGAGGTACCTAGCACCTCGTAGTAGAAAGTGAAGGGAGAGAAATGCGATGTTTCGTGTAGAAAGCCCGGAAGAGTAATTTATGAACGTGGCAACTATGGATGGGGCAAAGAGACAGGTGAGGTACATTTATCATCAGGCTAACCAAGTAAAGGCTTGATCAAGCGCTGCCTATGAAGTACCGCGTGTCGGAGGACACTGGTCACGAAATAGCACTCGCCTCCTGTGGATGCCATTCAGGGCTGGTGGTCGCCGGTACACTGCTTGTTACAGTTCCCTAGGCACACTGATCATGGTCACACTATTTGCCGAACAGATACTTGCGCATCGCCTCCACGTCGACCTCCTTGTCGATCTCCTGCGCCTTCTTGGCCTCCACCTCTGTCTTCGGTTCGAACGTGACATCCTTCGCCGACAACGGATTGAGATTTGATGGCTTCTTCCGCGGCGGTCCCGGCATCAGATCGGCCACCGTTCCTCCTTTTGGCAAACTGAGGACGCTGCGTGCTGGTGATTGCTTGAAGCGGCCTGCCAGTACGCCCTTGGCGACCGTAGGGGAGGGAGGCATAGGTTGATCAGGGACTTGCTCCGGCTGGTACGCGTCTGCACCTCGCACACGGTCAGGTACCGATAGCAAATGCTGGGGGATGGCTATAATGGCGATCACACGGTAGGCGAGGGTCGTGAGACTTACACTGTGCTTTCCAGATCGCAACTCGGCCTTTGATTTCGGCATCACTCACAAAAACTCGTAGACGCTGGATCCTCGCGTAGAGCTAAGCGTAATGTTAGCTACTAGAATCCATGGAAAGCGAGACCTGGAGAGAGGTATACCGTGGCGACAGAGTTCTTCACGACCGTCGAGACGTCTACCTCTACGTCGTCGGTGGTCGAGGAGGTAGTCTTGGATGACATAGTGCTCTGTAGATCGACTGATTTATGAAAGGTCTAGGAGTTTCAATGTGGTACTCGCTGGTCCGGAAAGGTAAATAAGTTAGGCGAATCAAGTCAATGGTGATCAGGTGTCTATTTACTGTGCCTGTGTTGACTGCTTCCTTGGCAACGACACGGATCAGGCTTGGCAGGTCAGCCAGTCTACCGCCCCATTTCAATATACCGCGGTATATCAAACTCAATCTTCCTAACATCACCTGTACCTTCCTTGACATTACGGGTCATACCGTATGATCATATCCTCGACGCCGCCGCACGTGCGAAGACCTACACAGCTGACCCTACCGCACGACCGCGTGCTCACGCGCACCACCTGAATTCAGCTACCATAGAAGTCGAAATATATCCCTCTTCGCCTCCTTCTCACCCTCCTCTTCACCGCGCGTCCTGCCTCCGCCTGAGTCACGGCACTATCACTCCATTACCCTCTCTGTTGCTACCATGACAGCGGTAAGTGGACGACTTTCAGTGTCGGCGGCAGATCAGACCGGAAAACGCAGTCCCATCCCTTCCCAACCTCCGGACGTCCTTATCGCACAAGTATGTCTCTAGGGTCCCCTCTCCTCTTGATAGGCTCTCCTCTAATGAAAGAAGTGCACCGACAAACTGAATAAGATCTACGAAATTCTCAAAGATAGCGACCCGGACTGGTGTAAAGAGATGTTCCTAAAACTGAGGTCAATAGGTACGTCTCTAACGAGTTTTGTCTACGCCAAGCATGTACAGAAACAGGAATCCGGGTTGACTGACACTGTTATAGGCCAAGATTCCCAGCAGACTCCCGTGGTCGATTCCGACGACGACGTGGAGATGGTCATGCTGTCACAGAACCTTCTATCCCCTACACCGACCTCGCGGAGCAAGGCGAGCTCCTCCAAGCGGAGCGCGTCAAACATCTCGCCTACGGACCTCAGACCCTCCCTCCCAAAGCTCGGTGCCTCCCTCGTATCTAGCAATTCTCGATATGACCACCTTATGGCCCGGCTCAGGCAGAGAGGCGAACTAGTCGACGGTTATATGAAGTCGCCGATCCTGATACCTTCTGACGATGAAGAGGCCGACAATGAAGAAGATAATAAGGAGAATGACGGCGACAGCGACGAGGATGATGACGACGAATATAAGGACGATGATGAGGATGGAGGCCAAACTACTTTTACGCTTGAAGTGTCTGAGGATAATGAGGACGATACTACTGACAACAGTCTCGAAGATGACGGAGGTAGTTACTTTAATGGAAGTGGGAGTGGTACTAGCGAATCAGACCAAGCTTAGGAACCAGCGCACAGCCAGCGAGACCTACTCAGTCATGGATATCCTAGTTGAATGCTAAATCCTAACGTGGGTAGCGGACATGTACTAGATCGAGACAATGAAATTCCCCGCTGTCCCTATGACGGTATCGTTTTGCCTTCCCGAGGTTGTTATTCGTTCAGGAAGGGGCAACCGAAAACACGTGACGGTGTATTATCTGGCACGCACACGCGTTTACCTAGATGCAACGTCAGCATATCAATCTTTGCTACATTCGCGTCCATAGCTAGCTACCCTTCCCTTCCCACTCCCGTAAATTATCCAGCCTACGTCCCTACGCGGTCGGCTGTGTTGAAGACAAACATTCGGTCCCTTTGAACTATTCAAGTTACGATAAGCGATATCTTCTAGCCCACATCCTTTTCGCTGCACCATATGACGCCGGTCCGATCGACGACATTTATCGATATGGATCTCTCATCGATCCTCACTCCATTAGATACATCACTACTAAAGTCTCCGCCTATATCAGGGACGAACCAAACTCTTCTCGGCGAGGTTCTCTCCACTACCGCTATACCTAATTACTCCCCGTAGCTAACTCTAATACAGTACTTAGGTCAGATTAGAGAGATCCTAGCGCACACCGACGACGATCGCGAAGCGCGAGATATAATTATCTTACTCACTCGATTCCTCGTAAACGAAGCGCGGGCACGGGACGTGACGATCGACTTCCACCTCGGAGCTGGCATTAACGAAGACGTTACGACCCAGTCGTCGCCTGTCCGCCAGCCAACTCCAGAACGACCCTCCCATAACACCCGAGCGAAACGACGCCGTCGAGAGTCGCCAAAGTCCGGTCGCCGCTCGGCCTCGGCGGACCTAGATAGCTTAGCTAACAGAAGCCGGCAGTCTAATCGTGGCCACCCCTCGTCCGAGGACGACCGACCTCGAGCGGCGCCATCCCAGCCTCTCACGCGACGTGCTCGCACGACGTCGAGGTCCGGCCCCCGACCTGGCGGGTCTCTGAACTACTCGCTCGAGGAGTGTACCCGACTACTCGAGCGGAGCCCGACTCCTGATCTACTCGCGCGGGAAAAGGTGGACCACCTTATCCGGGAGATGTTAGCAATCCAGGTTCATCTCCCACGGCCTACCAAGAATGGCAAGACCGTGCTGAGCTTTAGCCGTGACGAGGTCACGGCGGTCCTCGGTTGCATCCTCGAGGAAGTCATGGGAATCCAGGGGCTCAACAGGCTCAATGCACTCATCGCCGACTATAAAGCGACCCCCTCTAGCTCCGTCGACGCCGGGACGGCCACGCGGGCGGCGCGCACTGGGAATGCCAGCAGCACCCCACTCCACGCTCGACCGCTCTTCATGGCGTATAGCCAACTCGAGCAGGCCCTTAGTACGGAAGGGAGCCAGCTCCGGTCCTTCCGTGTCCTTGTCGCGAGGTTAGAGTTCATCGATGCCTATCATTGGCTCGTGCGCTCCGTCGACGACAAATTACGCGATCCGGCTCTCTTTAACGAGTCTCTCAGCAGAGAGCTTCGCGGCCAGGGGTGGAAACCGACCCCTGGCTGCGACTGGAAAACAGTCATTCGAAACTATCTCGCCGACAGCCTCCAGGTCGACAGGCAAACCATCGCCACTCGCCTAGCCCATTCAGCCGGTCTTCATCAAATGACCACGCATTTTGGCCGAGCCATTATCTGCCTCGTCCCTGACACGATCGTGAAACGGTAGGTCGCTGACGTCGAGGATTAGTGGGGAGCGCCTATACTAACCGTCGGGCAGTCTCAAATACTGGAACCTTCAGAAGCTGGAACTGGTGTGGCCGTTAGTCATCACGAAGTTCCCTATTTTCCGCGACATGAATCGCTGGTTAGAAGTACACGTCTTCAACAGGATCCGCCACGGTGTCCCGCTCGAGGTGAATCCCATCCCACTCGAAGCTACTAAGCCGATCTACCAGATGATGCTGGACGCCACCACCACAGCGGACCTCGACATAACGAGAACGTAGCCCGCTTCGCCATGTCTTCTCCAGTCCTGTTCTTCGACGGTTGAACGCCGAAGGCACTCGGGGTGTCGGTTGCCCCAACTTGTGATTGGGTGCTCTCTCGGGGTTGGCATTGAGTGCGTTACCAAAGTCACCGCTGACCTTGTCGCATCATTTTCTGGATATGGCGTTCCCCTTCTCTCGTCGTCACGACTACGGATGGTTCCAGCTTACATATAGTCTTAGTCGCAACCTTTACGCCCCGGTCGTCGAGACTTCTATATGGGCAGCTTCTTAGGTGGTTAAAACATTTTGTATCGGAAAGGTGGAATATTTAGTATCGGCAAGCTAAAACATTTTAGCTGCTACGGTAGTTGAAATATTCAATCTCAGCAATTAAACCCCTTTTCACTGATGTGTTTAGGTCTCTACCTCACCCTCCCTGGCGGCTAGGAAGGAAAATCTTTCCGGTGACGTGGTGGATGATCTCGTCGTCACGGTAGCGTCAATGGCTGTTGTTATTTGTTGTGATCCACCCTCCGTTGTCACCGCGAATTTTTTTTATCTCTCACTCTCACCTCCACCACAACCGCAGTTTCCTTTCCACATACTCATCGCTCCTCCATCATATTTTCTTTCTCATCCAAGTTGATCCGTCTGTAACGCGCACTTATCTCTCGCCAAGATGGGCACCACCCAGTCGACTCCGGTGGGGGAAAACGGCGAACTTGATCATTTGATCGCTAGAGTAAGTGAAGGTCGCTCCTCCCACGCAGGCCACCACACGCTAACCGCCATCGTCCAGTACTTCATGGAAGGGTCCGATGTCGAGAACCCCGTCCCCGAAGAGCTGAGCCGTGAGATCGGTCGGGTACGTTCGTCCATTCCGCATGATCCCTCGATGAGGTAAAACTAATCAACCCCTCCTCAGGCTATTGCGAGCGTGGGTGAACGTGCCAGCGCGCTACCCACATTTGCCCAGGTCATCTGTGCGCTTGAGGCCGTGGTCATGTTGGTCGACGCCATCCGCCGCATGAGGGTGGACGCGCCGGCAGCCGTCCGTCTCGCTCTAGAGGACGCGCACCTCGTCGCAGAACCCCGCGCCGACACCACCACCGATGCAACGCCTGACGCATCCCGAAAGGGAAAGAAAGGCAAGGTCGTGGTCCGAAAGACAGCTCGAAAAGGCCCATCGACTCAAACGACCATCACCACTATGACCGCTGACGACGAAACAATGGTGGATTTTGAGGATCATCAAGCGACGCCGGATGTTGTACTCGACAGTATACCGCCACCTCAGACTCCCACCCGCCGAGACAAACCCACCACCGAGTTGGAGCAGCCAGCTACCGTTGAGCTTCCACTCCGGGGTTTGACCACACCGGTCTCGGATCGAGTGACGAAGGCCCAGGGGGAAGAAGTGCTTAAATACCTCGGGGAGCAGGCCCTGATCCTACATAATAAGCCAGAGGAGGTCGACGACAGCGACGACGACGAGGATGCGGAAGCCAATACCACCAAAGAGGAGGAAGGCGGACGTGCGATGACTGACATCTCCCGCGGGCGCGGGGCCGGAACTAGACCCGTCCGTGCTCTTACCACTAAGGAAGCCGCTAAGGCGATCAATACCCTCGCCGCAGCTCTTGACATCCAGGGAGCCGAACAACTCCAGGCCATCATCGCCGCCTTCTCGCAGTCCACTGTCGACCCGGGCGCGGCGAGTCGCATGAAGCTTGTAGCTTCCGCCGAGAACCTCTCTCCCATCGCCCGAGACTTATTCGCGGACCTGAGTGAGCTGATCACGCTCGAAGACTTTAGCAAGGCGACCAAGGCGTACCGCGATTTCATGCTTAACATGGCCCGCTTCAAGGTGTACTGCAGCTACCAGCGAATGAAACGTGCGATCGACCCTAACAACCCGGAAATGTACGACCAAGGCCTCCACGAGCAGGTGCTGAGCTACGTCACCGCCAATAAAGCAGGCCATGGTAACGCCACTCTCGTCCGCCAGTACATGGCCATTCTCACGAGTACCCCGATCAGTGCCATACGCCACCAGATCGAGCGCTGCACGGCAATTGGGGAACTCGGGACCAAGTTAGGAGGCAAGGGCATTTTTTGCGTTCTCCCCTTCGCCGCCCATTCCGTGTACGTGTCCGCTTCCGACCTCTCTCCCGCCCGTGACACTGACTGACCACCACCTAGGTTCAAAGAGCTCCCCCGCAAGACGCGCCGCCAATTGCTCAACCTCGCTGTCCGTCAGCTCCCCGTGCTTGTCGAGCTGGGTCGGTTGTTGACCATTCCCGTGGCAGATCGGATCGAGAAGGGTTTCGCTCCCTACTTCGGCCCGTGTAGCTTGACACAGGCAGGCGGTGCGATGATCTCGCGCTATCGCAAGGCGATTGCAGCCGCCGTTGGCAGGGAGGAGTTGGACTCGGACATGGATTGGAATGATGTCTAGATAGAGTCAGAGAAGACCGTCCGACCGATGCAGAGAGCGCGACGAGGGCCATCACAGCAGACTATGTGACCGAGGCAAGTACGCGAAGGCGAGAGTCCATAGTAAGGAGCCGGTTGCAGAAACCTTTAATGACCAAAACTTTTCTTCTGGGACTGGATGATGTGCCTACCTACATGTTGGACGTTACTCTCCTCGATTGACGTGTCGTTTGAACTTCCGTGTACGTGGAAATATGGGTCGACGGGAGTGTCTCAGCCACCGCGGCCCCTCCTACGATCACCGTAACCTCTCCACGCGCGACAATCTCTCGCGGCTCGTCTCCCTTGAGGGGCGTGCGTGTAGATACGTCGTGTCTTGTAATGGTAGTCGACGGAATCCATCATGATAGGATCCGGGACGAGAGTGCGATATGATCGGATGGTGCTTGTACCCGGGTGTGAATCGCCGAGTAAGTGACCACAACACCGACATATTTTTCAACCCCTCCAGCTCACGTCCACATTGTCGTCTGAACCACAGGAGAGCCCCGCCCCACCGCCGATATCCTCCACCATGGGCATGGCCCATCCACCGCGTGTCATCGCGCCGAAGCAACCTTCCAAATACGAGGTCACCCTGTTACCGTTCTACCGTGTCCAATACCTTCATCCCCTCATATCAAAGGCCGAGCAACGCCTCGCGCATCGCAACGCCCTCCGTGGCATCGAGTTGTACGATGTCGTCTACGACCCGGACGATCGCGCATGCAGCGGCCGCGTGATCAGTCAGGTGGAAGCGGCCGTCCGCTACCTCAACCGGCACTGCCATCACCAGAAGCTCCTCTTCCGATGTTGTGGGGGAGATGTCGCCGAGGTCTACGTCGAGCTCACCTACTCCCGCGACGAGTACTCCGGTCGCGTCCAAGACATCGTCTGCCAACTGCGGCCGACCTCTGCCGAGTGAGAAGTCACCTCCCTATCGCCGTTCGACGTGGCTAATCTGGTGTAGCGACGCGTCCCGGTGGAGCTCATTCCTCGTGCGAGAGACCACCGGCGTCCACCTCGGTGGCTCGTGCCTCCTCACCGACGGTTCGGATGCAGTCATCGAGCGCGGCACGGGTCGTCTCCGCGATGCCATCTTCCAGGACATTTACTTCTCTGTCTGTGGCGGCGGGTTCCGGAACGCGTTGGGGGTCCTCAGAAAGGGCGACGGGCTCGTCCACCGCCAGCTCTCCGCTAACGTGTCCGTCCAGAGCATACTGCTCGAATTCGGGGTGGATATCCATCACCTCAACATACGGTCCAACCAAGACCTCCAACTTCGAAACCTCGGTGAGCGTGACACCCCTGCCTGCGGACCTAGCGTTTCGTGACTGACCGAAGACAGGCGACCACGCCCTTCACTTTGTCAGATGGAGAGAGGCCGAGACGGAAGAGGCCACCACGTCGTACCATGAGCAGAACGTGCAATCCCGCATCAAGATGGAGGACAAGAGAGATCGCCAGTTCCGACAGCAGCCCAATGGCGGGACCACCCACCAGGCGATCCGCGAGTATTGTCGCTTGAAAGCGGCCGCGGAACCGGAAGAGCAACGATACTGGCAGAGCGGGCTGTAAGAGTCACGGTACGTCAACATTCACGTTCGACTCGGGTCGGACATGGCGTCTCGGCGATGGAGGTAGATGAGGCCATGGGCCCCGGTGGTGCGATTCTCGAGGACATGGCGATACACGTGTACCACCCAGCATAGGAAGGAGTGTTGGCTCTTGTGACCACCTGCTTGATCTCGTACGAGGACCGTCTCGCGACCAGGCGGTGTCACCGAGGGGGACTAAACATAGGTGGCCACCGCGACCATATAATGGTCGTCTCACCATGACTACATCATCTACAGACAAAGTTGCTCCTTTTCTCGCTCCCTGACCCTGCCTCTCTCGCTCCCTGACCCTGCCTCTCTCGCTCCCTGACGTTTCGCTCTTCGGGCCTCGCTCGCCGCCTTCCGCCCGCGATCACGGCATCTCTTCCATCCGACGACCCTCGTGCAAGACCCACTCGTGATCGATTTGCTGTGATGATCCATTAGTAGGGCCCGACGATACGCCAGGACGGACGGGCACGACGTACCTCCAGGAGACGGTTGAACTCGTCTAGCTGTCTTGCACTCCCAAATTTCCAGTATGCCGTCGACGGCTCCCGCAGCGTTCGTTCCCACTCGGCCGCCGCGACGTTCAACTTTCCGACACACTCATACTCGACGTCCTCGTCGGTGGCGTTATGGGCTTGCATGTCGGTGAGCACCTGCCTAGCGACGGGCACCAGGGCTTCGGTGTGCCACATTTTGGACCCTGTCATCAACGACTCGGCGAGGGTGAGGATGGCGTGGACACACCCTATGGGCATGATGAGGGTGTCCCCCGCCTCGAGGACCACAGCAGTCGGCTGCCCTTTAGGCGACCAAGACCCCGTGCGTTTGTTGGCCCACTCCCGGGTCTCCTCCTCGGTCATCCCCGGCCACATCAACCAGAGTTGCTTCGCCCCGAGCTCGGCGCGGACTCTGGTGATGGGACCGGTCGAGTCTCGGTGCGCCGTCGACACTGCCCACGCCGACGCGTAGAGGGTAAACTGGGCAACGTTGGTAAAGTCGCGGACCCGTTCCCGGACGTGCTTACCCACCCCATCGCCTTCCCGGACGGCGCGCACAAAGTGATACTCCGCGATACCTCGGATAAACTCGGGTTCTTCCGCGTCCACATGGGCGGTCAAGTTCAAGCAGTTGATGGGGGGGCTACCCTCCATACGGAGGAGCTCTAACATGTGTTCCGGCTCCCGGACCTCGGTCTCACCCAAGCGGTCGCTCTCATGGCCCAGGTTGTGGTACTCGACCTCCTCCTTATGTCGGAGGAAACGGCGGTAGGCTTCGGGATCTAACAGGCGTTGGCCTCGGTGGTGGTGGGATGGAATCAGCAAGGGGAGGCGTGGGTGCGATGCTTTAAGGATGGCGTGCGCCTCTCGATCGGAGGCGAGGATGACCGCGCGTCGCCACTCCTCGGTGTGGACCAGTGTATCGACGTTAGGGTCGTGCAGCAGGATGTCGTACTCTGAACCGGTCACGACCAACGGGGCTCGCATCCTCCTGAGGTCGCGGCGGATCGCCCAGAGGTACTCGCCGGCGATCGTCGTCCTTTCGTGGTAATCGCACGCGGGCACTCGCTTCACGTACGCCGTCATGTCCCGTAGGACCTCCTTGCGGATCCCACAGACTCTCCTACTATATGCGAGGCAGTCGTCGTGCGTGAGGGCCGTCTCTGCACCGCCGAGGAGTGGTGCCGTGTCCCGTCGCTCCCGGTCCCCCAGCTCTTCCACCTGTTCGATCTCTTCAACCTCTTCGACTGCTCCGCGAAGCCGATCACGAGCTTGAAAGTTCATGGGCACTTCGTCGCCTGGGTGTTTCTCTTGGTAATGGGACGCGCGAGTGGCTAAGGACCGCCAGCGGCCGTCACACTGCGGACATTGGAATTCTCTCAGCAACCCCACCCCCTCGTCTGGTGGCATGTCTTGTTTGTGCGCCAGCTTGTAGTGGCGTTTCATGTGGCCCCGAGTCTCGATGTGGTCACAGCCGGGAAATCGGCATGTCTGCGCCCGTCGCTGTCTGGTCTTGGTCGCCCGCGCGACACGGCCCATTGTGGAGGAAATTGCGGATGACGGTGGGACGGGGAAGGCGGTGTGTGGAGGAACAAGATTGCCACGCAGAAGAGGCTATTGAAGGCGTGAAGTACAATGGCGATTCAGTGTGTGATCGGTAAGACGGGGTCAGGGTGTGGTTGTTGTGGCCGCAGGTCATTGTTTTGATGTTGCTGGGTTCGGGATATCAGGTATTCCAAACGTGCGCGGTGCAGATATGTGACGGTCCACACCTAGGGATTCAACTTCAGCTACCATGGAAGTCGAAATGATTCTCATTGTAATGAAGATGATTCTCGTTACAATGAAGATGATTCTGATTATAATGAAGTGATGGTCCATCACCTCTTGGTCCGTGGCTACCATGAAAGTGGAAAATAGAAGCCGTCCACGGTCGAGGGTTAGACCCTCCGCAAGCTGCAATGCGGACAAGAACAATGCTGAGCACTCTCAAAATCCTCATGTACACGTCTCCATCTGCTTCAGCATGACCTCCAAGGTGAGCCGAGCGTCGTTGCCCGCATTATGCCATCCGCCCCAACCCGTGCTCTGCACGCCGTACTTCACGGCCAGCTTCTCCAGCTTACGCCGCTCGTGTTCGTTGGTGACGGCTTGCTCCACCATTGCCACGTCACAGGTGGCCACCACCGCCGGGTCCAGGTCCACTCCAATCGACGACAGCCATTTCCTGTCACTCTCGATGGTGTGGCCCACCACGACCATCCGCTCAGTTGCTGGGACCATGTCGATAATGAACTCTAAGACCTTAGATCGAACATCGGCCCTACCGACCAGGATCGACTCCCCAAACTCGAACCCGTTTTTGTTGTCCGGGACGTAACGGTGATTACGAATATCGATAAACTCTTCCACGATCAGGTGGCTAGAGGTTAGCTCTACGCTCGCACCCTCCCGCAACCTCGCGACGCTTAGGCCGACCTCGAGAACCGTTGAATGGTTCGTCTCATCGACCTCAATGTCAATGGCTAGGAGCGTGACGCCGCCCGTCGAATTGAGTTCTCGTACGAGGGCAAGATGTTTGTCCGCCTCTTGGATCACTCGTGTCTGCTTTATCGTCATAGGAGCCAGCGAGCTAGAGGGCTGGGGTGGGCCGGGGGGCGTCGGCGGTGGTTGTACGATGGACACTGTATCGCTATAAGTTAGCTGATCCAGCAGCGACACACGAGGGATGACATTAGGGGAAGTCTTACCGTTCCGGATATGGTCAAAGAGTTGGCTGGCACAGGCCGCCTTCGCCTTTTGTTTTGTGGTCTCGACTGCTTCGGCCTTGAACATGATGCCAGTAAAGTGCTCGCACTTTAGTTCGACGGACCAGCCGTCGCCGGTGAGCTCTCCCGCGCTGAATCTCACATTCTCAACATAGCCTGCCTGCTCAATTTCCTTGATGATACTAATCGGATTCTTAGCAACTCCATTAGCGAGGACCTGAACATCGTCGAAGAACTTTGACTTCCTCGCAATTTCCTCTTCCTTGTCCGACTCGATGTCGGAGTCATCCAGGCTTAAGTCCCCGTCCGTGAAGGGATCACTAACGAAGGAGAAAGTAAGGGATTCGTTACTGCCGGAGTTGGTTGTACCGCTTGAAGAGCGTCGTTCGTCTGTAGCTAAGGCCACTGGTTTGAGATCCATAGCGGCGGTGAGGTAGAATTATAGGTATGTTTCTGTACGGTGCGAAGAGTTGGAGTAGCAGCATGAGAGTGAGGTGAAGATGAGAGTCTAAAGGAAGGTGCAGTAGTAAAAATCCGACGCGGAAGGAGTGTAAAATAAAGAACACCAACACAACATGTGCGTGGAGTTAATGAAGCTGACAGTCAAAAGGTTCCTAGGTGCCTTTCTCCGAACGCAAAAACGATGCGATGGAAAATCTTCTCGATTCGTTGGATATAGCAGGGCACTTTATGATCCCCGAAGTCTGTCTTTGCTTCAACTCCACTCTGTTTCGAGGCAGCAGGACGACGAAGGTGTCGGCAAGCGCCTTCGACGCATTCGCATCTCCCAAATCTCTGCGACTGACACCAATGTAGAATGGAGTCTCGTCACAAGGTCAACGTCCTTGGAAGCCTTCAGCATTCAGCCAACCTCCAGATTCATTACGTGGCTTGTCTGCGCCTTTTTCCAGGTATGAAACCTAGTATGGTGGAATCGGTTCTGAGATGCCTACGTGCTGAGCTCTCCTCCGGACTGGATCTCTCCATAGCATAATCTTACGTTCGTCGCTCTTGTTCACTTTTGAGATACCCGATATCCTAAAGTTAGTTGAGGAGGCCATGGGCATCTCTAGCCTAGTCCTTACCCTCCCGAGCTAGCGATTCATTACACCGTCGCGGAGGCGCTCATCACTAATATTTCGACTTCCATGGAAGCGGAAAACGGTGCTCCACTGCTCCAGACAACGATAGTGCTCCACTGCTCCATACAAGCACTGCTCCATACGACAATAGTGCTCCACTGTTCTAAGTAATGGTACTACTCTAAATGAAACATTACCCTCGGCTTGACCGTCACTAAGGTGTAAAACACTAACATTTCAACTTTCGTGGAAGCGGAAAACGGTGCTCCACTGCTCCATACGACAATAGTGCTCCACTGCCTATCTTTTCTCTGCCACATAATAGTACAGCCCCCCTAATCATATTACAAATGACATTTTTGCTCAGCAAATTTTGTAGCTGCTGCTACTGCATAGCATTCCCGACATCCTTCGTACAGTATGGATACATGTGAATTTTGAATCAGTTGTGATATCAGTGTACTGCAGCGGTGTAAATTGCAGATACAGTGCTGAGAATGACCGAATATCATTTCGAGTAGTCACGCTTGGGAACGGTGTAGGGCCGTTTGAATGCTTCCTCGACCTTCTTCATGGCAGCATCATTGTTCATCTTGTGGACTTCGACCAGATGTCTCTTCATGTTGCACATTTGGCTGAAACGTTTCTTGTGAGTCGGGGTGATAGGGCAGGGTAGTGGTTCGTCAGGCTGCTTGGATCGAGACTTGGTGACATTTATCTTGCGGTATGTTTTGCCGGTAGTCTCTTCAGCCCGCTCCTGAGCCTCCGTGGAAGACATCTTGTGCACTTGAGTAAGATGCTTGATCAGCTTCGCCGAATTGCTAAATTTTGCTGTTGATGTACATGCAATAATTGGACAAGACACGGTAACTCGGTCGGGTTCATCAACCGTAGGCTTGGCGAATCGAGCATTGCCTTGGAGGGGTACGGCTGATTGTGTTTCGACTTTTGATAGTCCATGATCTGATTTCAAATGTAGACGTAGCGAGCCTGCATCTGGAAAGACTCTAGGATGTCGGCAGCCATCGATAATACACCTGGTAGGTGTATATGACTCAACCTCCTGCGCGGAGGCTTTGTACGGCAGATAGCTTCGAATCTCTTGGTTGGAAAGCTCATGTTGGCCTTTCAAATGTGATTTCATGGAACTTCTCGAAGCGTATGTCTTGTTAGAACCACAGAGGGTCATGAGGGGACATTGACTAGGTGTATAGTCATCATGCTCATCTCGGATGTGGCGTTTATAATCCGACTGTGAGAGGAAAACTGTGCCATCGTCGCAACCATGTCCACAAGTGCGTGGTGTGAAATTGTGGTAAGCTGAGATATGAATCCGCAAGTTCTTTGCGGTCGAAAACGTTCCCACGCATTCTTCGTAAGGACATGTTAGGAGCTCCACCTCAATGGTAGAAGGTGGACCAGTACAACTTCGTTCATGCATCCGCAGTGAATGGTCATGATGAAAGGACTGTTCACATCCCTTCTTGCAGCGGAGCTCGAAAGGGGTTGGGTAAGCCCTGCTGTTTCCCATAGGGACGCGGCGGCGAATTTGGTCCTGAGATGCACGGTCCCACATTCCAGAAATGCGGAATATGTTGATGGTAGCAAAGAAATCAACAAACTCGCAGCGAGTGGTAGGCCAAGGCTCAGTTGTTGCCATGAACAATGACCGTAGGTGATTGTCTACCGATGTGTATACACCTTCCTGCTGTTGGGGAACATCTTGGGACGTGTTAATGTCGATAGGTCCTTGTATAGCTTCAGGTGAAAGATCTTTGAGAGCTCCATTCAGTGTATGGCGCAAGCTCACTATCTCTTCTTCGTTGACCTCGATAGACTGATCTTCTTCGTCGAAGCCTAAGACAGAGTCGGCCGGCTTTGAAGGTGCTGGTTCGGGAGACGGCGTATCAATGAGCGTTGGATCTAAAACGGCAAGATTGGTCAGCGAACATCCAATGAGTGAGGTGAACCGGAGACTGACCTGGAGGGTGGCCGCCACGACGTGGTGATGGCATCGGACTTGGAGAACGGCGTCGTTTGCTAGAACCTTGGCTGGTTGTCTTGGACGAATGACCTCTGCTCATTGTCTGATTCTGTCTCGTAGGCTCTTGGGCCAGAGGAATCTTCGGTCTGTTCAGCATGGTACGAGCCTTGGAAGCATCAATCACCGGAGCTAAGCGGTCCTCAAAATTGCTCTCCGCTCTCAAGTTCCAGAAAGATATTTGCGCAGGACCTGTGTAACGCTCTGTTGTGCCTGCATTATAAGACTCGCGGTTATGACCAGCGGCCTGCCGACTGGCGTTGTTTGCGGTGCCAACAACTTTCGATGGCAGGTGAGCTATGTCCCGTAAGGCCCCGTTGCGGACATGACGGGAGGTGATTCGAGAAACCACGCCTGCCGTTAACGCCATTTGTTTTAGACTGATGTCGAGCTGAGTGGTGTTAGCAGGCGATTCCACGTCCAGGAAACCTCTGTTATGTTGGTCGATGGCGGAAATCACTGGCAGCTTAGGAAACTTCCAGGCAACACATCTGTTAGGCTGTTCGAGTGTATGCTTGAGGACATCTTGAACGTTGTTGCCATGGCACTGACCAAGCCGGAGGGCGAGTGCCAAAGTCATTTTCACAGGGCAGAGCGGGTACATCTCCGGCTCTCGTATGGCGTCGAAGAATATGACTTTAGGGTCATGATAGGACTCTCTGCTCAAGTTGGTCAGTATACTATCAAACACCGTCGGTCATTACGGCATAACGTACTTATGGCCCTTGGTAAAGCGTAAGGCAATAGTACCCTGTAGGTCATCAATGGTCTGCCCTTTCGATGGTAGCTTGAGCTGGAAGTCTCCCCAGCAGAGACATTCTCGACCAGAGTAGCCATCGGACAGGACCACATCACCAGGCCGCGCGACACAGACCGATTGTAGTATGACCGACAGGTGGCGATTCAGGACGACATCCCAGGAAAAGCAGCCATCGATGCAAGCCGATCGGAGGTAGGAGATGCCCATTTCTTTGAGTGTAGAGAATCCTACCCAGGCATTCTCAAACCAATGGCCGCGCATAAGACGACCGGCACGAGCTTCCTGGTCGAGATAGGTGCTTATCTTCAGCTCGTGCTGCCGTCCATAATCCTCGCGAAATTCTTTCCCAAAGGTAAAATCACAGTAAGTCACTGCGAATGACCAGTAGCGTTGTATGGAAGTGATGTTCACAACATCCTTCCCAGCGATTCTGGTGGAGACACGTCGGACGATGGTGGCAATGTAACGGAACATGTCATTACCGGAGGGACAGGCATTTGGTCTAATAGAAAAGGTCAGCCGGTTAGTGTCAAAGTATGAGGATGACCAGCGGTAATTTGCTTACTGCTTCCCAATTGACTGCATGAAAACTTTGACGAGGTCTGCGGTCTGCTTTTGCTGTGCTCGGATTTTTGGAGACCCCTTCTGCCATTCAAGATTGGAGAGCAGGTCTTCAGTGTAGTCTCGATCCTCTGCCTGGTGCTCGAGCATCAATTGAGCAAGTCGGGAGGTGCCATTAGTGAGTTTTGTTGATTTCTTCACTGGAAGCGGCTCCCCGAGGTCGACGAAGTCAGAATCAGTGTCAGAATCAGTATCAGACATCTTTGCAGATGTGCTGGTAGACCTGTATGTGAAAGTAAACACGGGCAGAAGGGAGCGAGAAGTCAGAGGATAATCTGGTTCACCTCATCAGGAAGCATCGTACCTGCCATAAAGAACTAGTGGCAGGAGCTAGAATGCGTCTAACTAGCTGGAACCACAGCCCATTTCAAGATGCAGAGCATACATGATGCTCCTTCCCTATTACTGTCCATGTCGAGAGCTTCTCTTCAGAGCCTGGCTACAGCTTATAGCTTCATAGACGTAGCCTCGCTAGATAGTGAATGTGTAGCTTGACTTAAAACTTCCTCACAGTCACCTTACTTTACCTTCACTTTTATCCTCCCCCACTTACGTCCACCTCGACTTTCGTGACCTTTACTATCATTGCACTTTGCTTTCAGTCATCATCTCAACCACTGTTCAATCACTCCTCTCTTGAGCGAAGCCCTGCGATCTACCTGCGCTAAAGACCCTCGGTCATTATCAGCATGTCTACGAGGACCAGTCTGAGGGTAGGGGCCGAGCAATCATCGGAACCATCTCCCCTCAAGGAGGCTACGGTGAACTTGCGCAGATGGCGTTTGGAAGAGCCGTTTCCAAACTACGAAATTATGGCTGGCCGACGATGGTCGTCCAGTAATCTCAGAAGAGCCCTCAAAAGTCCTTCCATGTCTTCAGAATCGTCCTGGCGTCCAGAATTCCCAGATTTTAAGGTTGACCGAAAAGGAGAGAGAAGAGCCATAAATTGATGAGTACATTCGATACCGCGTCCTCGGTTACGCTTTTCCGGATCTGCCAGATAAATACATGAAAAGATGCCGAAGTACAGTGAGGAGTTTCTAGGTAAAGGAACGGCATCGCCAACAGAGAAGGACCTTATAAGGTGGGAAAGATGGGAAGGGGATGAAGAATCACCACCGGTGATTGTAGTTAGTCTGTGTATAGAAGATGAGCCTCGAGCAACGACTTTCTGTTCGCTAATCCTACTGAGCGATGGACTCTGCCACCTGCATCGAATCACCAAGGACAAGGTTTCTTCCGTTAGGAATACCGTGATGGTGTAACAAGCGACAAAGCTCGCGAAGCTCAATGGCTTGCTAAGGTTGCGGCGGCCTGTGGATCTGACAAGGCTTCTGCTGGTCTGGCTACAGAGCTTATGACTAACAGGGCACGCATCGGCAAGAAGATGCGCAGCGGAGGAAAATTGTTGGTATACCCTATCCTGTCTCTTATCAATGAGCTTTCTGGCCACGTAGCTGCGCTGCGTATTACGCTAGACCGTAAGATCCACGAGCACATTGTGACTACTCTATGTCGTCTTGGTGCAGACCTCTAATTTGCTCCACCACCGACGAATGCCGGCCCCCGAGCCTTCTTATAGGAAGAGGACTTTATAAACGAGAATGCGGAGACCTTAGTCGAGGATGTGACGGCACTCTAGGGCGGAATCTCAGGTCTCACTGTCAAGCAGGTGGGATTACATCGGATGTATCTTGAAGAGGCGGTAGCGGAAGGAAGTAAGCTACAATACCGAGATTTTACGAGTATCTCGCTGAAGGTAGCTTTCAGTGGGCCCGAGCTGAGCGCGAAAGCTTACAGATCAACAAGGTGGAACTGGTCTAAGGCGTGCTTGCCGCCATCCGCCGAGCAACTCCTGGCTCGTCCAGATCACCAGCGGTGATTTCGAAGAGCGAAGAAAGATCACTGGATGGCCTTCCTTAATGCTCTCAGTGGCAGCTTAAAAGAGATCTTACGGGTTTGGGAGAATTAAAATTGGCGAATGACTGACAGTTTTGGAGACAAGATCTCGAATGCACCCGACCCACAACGATTATATACTGGTTCGAAGAATCGTGGGATACCGACTCCACACGAGTGTCCATACAGGAGATTAGCAGGTTCGTGGCTGAAGCTACTATCCTTGGATGACTGAGGGCGTTATGGATCCATTGAGCGCTCACGTGCAGCTAGAGGATTAGGTGCTGGATGAGATTCGCAAGCATGGCATAGGCTCATCGGCAGAATAGTCCCTGGCATTGGGAAGTGCGCTTCTGTACCTGGGCGCAAACTGTCGAGCTGAGGCGCTGTTTGACTTCATATATATATGCGCCATTGTGATGCTATGCCCTGTTTGTTTACAGAGGTATTCAGCCCTCTGTATATATCTCAGAGGCGCCTGTTTGCAATTCTGAAGATTACCCTCAGCTTGACCGTCACTCAGGTACAACGCTAACATTTCAACTTCCACGGAAGTGGAAAAGCGGTGCTCCACTGCTCCATGCAATGGTAGTGCTCCACTGCTCCAGGTAATGGTAGTGCTCCACTGCTCCAGGTAATGGTAGTGCTCCACTGCTCCAGGTAATAGTATTACTATATATGAAGCATTACTAGATTTAGTTTAGGCCAAGATGAATGAGCTCAAACCCACATTTGCCTCTCCACTCAGAGCTCTCGAGCCGCCTGAATGGCGTCCCAGCAATCCCTAGAGTGCCGAACGTAAGTTGATAAAGACCTCCGCTCCGGCGATTCTTCTTGATGCTGACGTAGTATATTGTAGCTCTGTGTCAGTGGGCCGTCTCGGTCTCCGGGCCGCCTCCTTCTTTCGATGATGTTGGTAGGATGACAGCTGAAGGTCATCTGCTGGCTGAACACGACCTCGTTTAGGGCGGTAGAAAACCTGGCAAGGAAGCCGAAGACTACCTTCAGGAAGACTTCGCGGCCAGGGATGAGTTTGAGGTAGTAGGTGCAGACCCAGTCAACGAGTCCAAGGAGCAGAAGACGTAGCGATACACACTGGCTTATGGAGAAGCGTGGACTCATCGAGATCGCCTTCGACGCACGATTCGGACAGACGGAGACGATTTCGTTGAGTCTAACCTTGATGCCAGAGAAGATGAAGAGTACACTAAGGAGGGGTACGAGTCCGAAGAAGAAAGTATTATAGAAGAGCTTGCTGAAGAAGGTTATGCTCAAGAAGAACTTCTTGAAGAACAACTTGCTGAGGATAAGGATAATGCTGTCGAAGAAGAGCTCCCTGATGATTAGTTTGCTGAGAAGGGGCCCGTGGAGGATGAATCGAACTACTAAAGAGCACTAAGTGTGACATCTATAAGCGCCGTCGGTGATTCTAAAAACTGCGTCGAGGTAGACGTGGCTATGATAGAGACTGGTCTCTCGATTCTTGGTCGAAAAATTGCTCAAAAGCGTAAGCTTGGCCGCTGGAGCATCTCTAATGAGTGATGAGGATACTATTATAGAGGACCTGCTAGACGAGAATGCACGGAACTCCTAGGGCACGGTAGAGTTAGGATGATCGGCGATTTCAAAAGCTACATAACGTAACCGAGAGAGCTTCTATATGCAGGGGGGTGGACTGGCTTACTATTCCATCTATGGCTCTGCCGCTACCTACCGAGCCTTGCCTATCGCCCAAACCACGAAGCGGTAAAGGCCTTACTACGTCCACTCCGGGAAGTCGGGGAAACTGCTGGAACACGTCCCGATATGTCTACATGGTCCAGATAGTGGACCATGTCAGGATACGACGCGCCGTTTCATCTCTCCGAGGAATGCAGCAACGCCAATATAGCATCACCACGTGCCATCGTCATGACCGCTCAGCTTGGATTATGGGGTGGCTGGATCATTATATGGGTTATTTGTTGGACTGTGAAGGATATCACAGATGTTGTGGCGGGACAATATGGGCAGCCGTTTGGAAGTCTGTGTCTGCAGGTGCTGGGGAAAAGAGCCGGCTTGGCCATGTTCTCTCTGAACATCATTGCCCAGTTCTTCGTCGGAGAGAGCTGTACAATCACTGCCACACGCGTCGTCTTCGCGTATTCCCGGGACGGAGCCATTCCCGGCTCGAGATGGTGGAGTCAGATTCACCCCAAGACAAAGACTCCCGTATATGCGACTTGGGGCGTCCTGGGAGTGGCGGCATTGCTGGGCTTGTTGATGTTTGCCAGCCCGGTTGCTATTGGTGCGGTATTCAGCATTGGTGCCATTGCTCAATACACGGCATTCACCACGCCTGTGGCATTGAAGCTGTTCTTCGATCATGGAAGGTTCAAGCCCGGTAAGTCCGAATGCGTGTCTAAGCGTGCGTAATTGCTGACCCCGTGTTCGTCAGGTCCTTGGCATCTCGGTCGGTGGTCCAAGCCACTGGGGGCGGTTGCTTTTGGTTGGTGGTTGTTGATTACTCCCGCCCTATGCTTCCCGGCTGTCAAGGGTAAAGATTTGAATTCGCTGACCATGAACTGGACTTGTTTGATATATGGAGGCTCAATGTTTTTAGCCATGTCCTGGTACGCGATTGATGCCAGAAAATGGTTCAAGGGCCCTCGTATCAACGTACACGTCACTCAGGACGGGGTGGAGGTTCTCGAGGGGCATTCTGATCACAGCAGCAGTGTGAATAAGGCGACGGATTCCGAGAAGGGAGAAATCAAGTCGGAGTAAATGGTCGCCCAACACATCACCAGCAGCAATGAATGTCTCCGAGAGGGCCTAGCAGTGCACTTTAACTCCGCGACCGACCTACATTGCCCAGCTGTTGCAAGCTGACCATACTGGTCACTGTCACGTGCAATGCCAAGATTGCAAGCAAGGTCAACCAGGCGTTGTTGTTTCTGTTTCGCGCGCACATAATTACCAATGCTAGAACTGTAGTTGAGATCGTTAGTTCGACATAAGACTATGCCGCGTCATGAGCTTCGCAAGTCTTCGTTCTACGACCGGGCTAGAAGTTCCATGGAGTGCTTTGAAGTTAGTTAGCGAAGGCGAAATGACGGATCGAGGGACTTGTCATGACCCCCCCTGCCCAGGTGAGCGAGCGATTAATTGCAGGCTGTGGTGGCTCCAACCCCAATTCCTTGTTCTCCCCAAGATTCCTTCACCTTGCCTAGAGAACCTTATCCCAATCATGAACTGGACAAGGCCACTTACGCAGCGCGAGCACACTATCAGTATGGCTCGTAACACCAAAGCATGCTGGAATGGCTCAATGCCAAGTCAAACCCATAGGCATTAGTAGCGAATTTGAAACGGCCCATTCTTCGTCCGATCTCCGGATACACGTAACCTCTCAGGTCTCGACTGATCAACCGTTTGCTATCACTTGGAATTTTTGAATGGTCGGCCTTAACAGATCAAATATGACCTCGAAGCCGTCGATGGGGGTGTCGTCGCAATGACAAAAACGCCGTGATTATCCAACATCCTGAGAGAGCAGCTCCCAATAAACCCTAAATCAAAGTTGCAGCGTGTCGCATAATTTTCATCGACTCATTTTGCCCGTCGGTAACAAGTGTGGCACCGCTGACTCCACGCAATGCCGGAATCATTACTATGGATCAATAAGGACTCCGGTTCAACCGTTCTGTCGCGAAGCTCCAGAGCGGAAACAAAGCAAATTCGCAAACATGTGCAGCACGAAAGACAGGTGAGAGCCAAAGCGGAGGCGGCTGCCAGATCTGGTTCGACAAGTGATAAGTCGCCTCAGAAGAACAGGATTAAAGATCGGCCCTCACTTGAACAGCAGTCCGTCGCTATAGGACAGCCTGAGCTTCGCCTGGATACAAATGTACCGGCTGGGAGTCCCGAACACCACCGTTCTGTCTTTTCGGCGTTATCCCCAACCTACACGTCTCCGATTAGTCCGTCCAGCAGGTTACTTCAGGCTGTCAGCGCCTTCCCGGGACTCGAGCCCCAAGAACTCCGCAGCTTGGTTTTCTTCTGCCAGAGGACGGCTCCAGAATGGTCTGGGTGGAAAGATGCAGCGTTCTGGAACAAACTCATTCTGCAAGCATGTCACCTCAATCGCTCTATCCTCCACGGGGTAGTCGCTCTCGGCGCCCTTCATGAATCCTCCGAGGTGGACGGCGAGTCGCATGAGCGTTCGGACTTGCAGCAACTAGCTTTACATCAAAGCAGCAAAGCAACTCGCATGGCTTACGAGACGGCAATGTCGGACATCACGACCTTGATCTCGTGCGTCATATTCATTTGCCTCCAAAACTTACAGGACAGTCGCACTGCCTATCAGCTACTCAAATCCGGCTACAGTCTGATCACGGACATTGATGCAAGACTGGCATCCGGCGACCTTGTCTTATCTGACAGCGAAGAGACGGTGCTGAACAACTTCCTCCGGCCCATCATCGAGCGCTTGCGGATGCGATTTTGTAGCATCGTTGATATCCCTTCGGCCTTGGCCCTCAGCGCCGCCATCAAGCGAAGCAAGACAGATCAACGTCTGACACAGCCGGAAATTCCCTACTGCTTTGGCAACCTTCTGGAGGGACGCAACAAGCTCGAGGAGATAGTGGACTGGGCACAGGAGAACATCGATTCCTCGCTGATACACTGCGAACAGCGAGAACAGTTGCAAGCTCTACTCTCAAACTGGATCGCCGCTCTCGATGATACCCCTGTGACGAAACTCGAGCGGTATGAGGCCTTGATCACCTCAAAGAAGCTCCTTCGGGCCGCCGCACTTGTCGCCTCAATCCTGTTCGACACACTCGGGACCGGCGAAGAATGCACCTATGACCGCCACGTGGACAAATTTGCGGAAATCATCGAGCTGTACAAAGATGCAATCGGATCCCCAGCCAAAGTTCCCAGGACTACATCGTTCGGCATCGACTCTGGCGTCATCGACACCCTCGCGTTCATAGCTGGACGATGTCGTGACCCAGTCATCCGAAGGTCAGCTATTGCTCTGCTGACTCAGACGAATCGAACAGAAGGCGACCTTCAAGGTTGCACCGGCAGCACTATCATGCAGACGCTTATGGATCTCGAAGAAGAAGGTCTCAATGTTACCGAAGCAAGCGACGTTCCCGAATCCCACCGGCTTCGCATATGGGAAGATCATCAGTATTGGGAGACGGGCGAGATACGCATCTTCTTCGTCAAGTGGCCATACGATCCCTCTTTGGGTGCCGAAGTCAAGACCGCATCGGTCTACCTGCCCCTGAAATTTTCAAGAGCGGCGAAAGAAAGAGCGGCACCAGGCAGTCCTTCTGGATTGCCGAACGTCAGATATGGTCGAGGCTTTGGAGCCTTTCTGGAAGAAGGCACGCAGACCTATCATCAGATAACCTTGTCTTCATTCTTTATGCCTATGCCTAGACTGTGAGTATGGTTTGCCGTGGGTGTCGAGGAGGGGCGTGCAATGACGGTCTCCGCTTTCGCCTTCCACGGGATGAACATGATTTATGAGATGAGCCGGGCACGATATTTTCGTCTCATGGATCGCAGGCTTCGCCGTTAGAGTTTGAGCCGATGATGGCTATCAAACAGTCTTCTGTTACGACGTCGCCTATGTCAATGGCGCCTATACAAATGCTTGCTAACGACACGTTCTTCGGCCCCGATCTGAGCAGTGTTGCTTTCATATGCATCTCCGGCACTTCAGAGGTACCGAAGTCGCCGAGCAACGGAGCCGGAGCCGGATGCTTAGCCAACTACTTGTTACGGGATAGCGCCGTATGGTCGGACCCCATTGGACCCCGAATTGCCCGACTGCAGGTCGACAAGGCCAGTCACGAATGCCACACAGGGCTTCAGTACTCTCACTCACCACAGCAGCCACTCCTGTTAGAGCACGAGTCCTGAGACTAGTCGCCATACTCCCTTCGCAGCATCTCATACAAGTTGTGACTGTCCGACGACCGACTCGCAAAGCATGCTCACATGGGAGGACTACCGCATTGCGTATCACAGTCTATCGAGCAATGACCGGCATGAAATGGCAATGTATTAGCGACGATGAGGCAACGCCTACAGGGGGGTCCCTCGGTTCCCTTGATATAGTATGCCAGGTGCTGCAATGTCAGAGTAAAACGTCCGTCATGTTATATTATCGAATATCAATATGTTTTCCAAGTCAAGCCATTTGCCTTCGTATCGCGATCGTGAGGCTAAAATCGATGGCGAAGGATGGCTCTCGTCTTCTGTTAACAACCAGAACCTCACAAGTGCTGCAGTGGTGATAATAGGGGGAGGGATATCGGGAATATGCACGGCAATTGACCTCCTTGTCCATCGGAAGGTGAGGAGCTTTGTGATACTGGAGAAGAGCGGTGGATTCGGCGGGACGTGGTAAGTGCTCCTGTGACACGAGAGAGAACGGCGTCGTTGTCCGAGTCGCTGATATCCAAAGGCGAGACAACAAGTTCCCTGGTTGCTGCTGCGATGTTTTCAGCGTGCTCTACTCGTATTCCTTTGCGCAGAACCCCCGGTGGTCTCGTCGGTACCCTGGCCAAGAAGAGATACTCGTTAGTGTCTCCCCTCTCCGGCGTGTGGTCATGCCCACTGACGCCAAATCAGGAATATTTGACGGACGTGGCGCAAAAATATGGCCTCTACAAGCATGCCCGGTTCCATTCCACTGTTGAAGAGGCGCATTGGGACGACAAGTCCATGAAGTGGGAGACCACCGTCACGGTCGGCGGCGGAAAGGAGTCGGAGTTCACCTCTTCCTACAACATCACCAGCGACTTCTTGGTTGCTGCGACGGGACAACTGAACAAGCCGAAAGGCATCGATGTCCCAGGCTACCACGACTTTGAGGGGAAGATAATGCATTCCGCTAGGTGGGACTGGAGCTACAATCTGAGAGGAAAGCGGATCGCCATAATTGGAACCGGTAGGTTGAGCCAACCTGCTGCCGCTTGCTATTCTGACCCTCTTCAGGCGCGACGACGGCTCAGATCGCCCCGGAAGTTGCGAACCTGGCGTCTCAACTCACCATCTGTCAAAGGACGCCGGCCTGGGTGATCCCGCGCCACGACTCGTACATCCCCAAATGGCAGCAAGCGTTGTTCACCTATCTTCCGCCAACACGACGACGAGCTCGAGCGGAGGCCATGGACTTTAGAGAGTCATTCCATTCCGCCGTGACGAAGTCAGATTCTGCCTACGCCGACTCGATGAGGTCTATGAACTCCAACCTGCTGAGAGAGCAACTGCCGGATCGGCCTGACCTTTGGGAGAAGCTGGCCCCCCCATATCAACCCGGCTGCAAACGGACGGTGATCAGCGACGACTACTACCCTACACTGCTGCGGCAGAATGTCAAGCTCGAAACGAGCGGGATAGAACGGTTCACTGCCGACGGGATCAAGTTCAAGGGGAAAGACTCCGTGGACAAATTTGACCTGATTGTGTTGGCCACTGGATTTGACACGTTCTCTTTCCTGTCGCCTATCAAGATCACGGGACGAAATGGAAAGCCTCTCGAAGAGATCTGGGCTCATGCTCCCTATGCGTACAAAGGAGTGACGGTCCCGGATCTGCCTAACTTTGCAATGTTGTACGGTCCCAACACCAACCTCTCCCACAACTCGCTCATTCTTGTCATCGAAGCCCAGACCAAGTACATCTCCGTTCTGATCGACCAGGTGCTCCAGGCACGGCGCAAGGGCCAGACCCTAGCACTCTGTCCACTGGAGGAAAACACCCTGAGCTATTGGCGTGACCTGCAGCTGGCGTTGCAGAAGACATCGTTTTCGGATGCCAACTGTAATAGTTGGTGGAAACGTGACGACGGGATCATAACCAACAATTGGGCTGGGACGGCCATCGAATACCAGAACAATCTGTCCGCGGTTGACTGGGCGGATTACTACGCATTCGGATCGGCCGCTGGTAGTTTTGACATGCTGGGAAGAAATGGTACGAGGACCAAGATCCGCAGAGTAGTGGAAGAGACCACCTTGAGCAGGACTGCTCTGAGTGTTTTCGTTGTGGGATTCCTGGGGATCGTTGTGCAAGCCATCGTATGGAGAATGTGATGATCCGGAAGGTGGCGCCCTTCAACACGACCATCGGTGTCCTTGATCTGAGCGGCCATTCAATGTGTTGTGCCCTTGTTCTATCCATCGCTTTTGACATCTCGGGGTTCGTATCTTAGATCTCTCTTCATTCATGTCGGCCGTAGCTGCTTGAATGCCTTCTCGCTCGAGCGCCACCCCTGGACCCAGCAAATCCTTAGTCCTGTCGTCGATCTCTGTCAGGCATATCCAATCTGCGTACCGTCGGCCGTGAGACCAACCTGGACGTTGTAGCCCCTGATCACTCCTCAGTCTTCCTCGGCCTTGTCGACGACGTCGGATAAAGTTGTGGTCGCCTTCGTTATGCATTCTCACACTCTTCAGCCCAGCTGTTTGAGAATCTTTCCCTCCACATACATAATGTCCTTTGAAGTCATGCTTCGGAGTCCGGCCACTGGTCGGTGTAGTCTGTTTCGCCACGAAGTAGCTTGTCCATGTTGAGCCGCACGCTCCAGCGAATGTTCTGTGTAAAGGGTTGATTTCGGTATCCGCCGTTCGGCGCTGATATATCGCTGTCAACCTCTGACGGTCCTATGGGCCTGTAATGGTCAAACAACTGGGGCAAAACCCCGATGCAGCGATTGGAATGCTCTTCGTGGATTCCCTCACACCATTCACGCAACATCAAGTCGAAAGCGTTGTCTACCCGCTTTAAGCCTAGACTGTTCAGAAGCCCGCGAGCACCAGCTTGAGAAACAGCGTACGCCAGGGAGCACACTCCTTCATGCTGTTCGCCCACGACCCGCGTGTGTGGTGGATAGTCGACCAGTGGCGAGACCTCATCTCGGTTCCAGGAACGAAGAAAACGAACCTCGGGGACACTCTCATCGTTCCCATGAATCACTCTCGAAGATGACTCGAGTATCTCCATTCCACAATGTCCCAACCATAGGACATCCCACCCATCGCCGTAGGGTGACGATGCAGGACTGTGCGAGAAGGAAAGCGCGTGAAAATTGAGCGCAGCCGAGTCATGCCGCGAGAGAAGGGTGTCAGAGGCCAGGGCGAAATCTGTGAGCAATGACCTCAGTCTGATGTCCCAGTCCACATCATCTTCAAGGATCAATGCTGACGTCCAATTGTTCTCCACGACGCTGGGAGGGTCAGCAATTGACATCGGCGACGACTTTAAGGGAAGGCTCACCGGCTGATAGCGTTGATATGGGCACGCCAGCTCCCAAGCCGAGCGGGGTCAATATGCTCCGGATGGTCGGGCGGAAGGACTTTATCGAGGATTGTGCTCCCGCGGACACCGTCTACACGCTCAATGTGCAGGTTTGACACAGCAGCAGCAAGGATCAAGCCATCTCTATGATCCGTTCTCTCGGGCAAATTGATGGCGAGGATTCTCTCAAACTTAGAACTTTGTCAGCAAAAATAATGCCAGCGCGCAAGCCGAAGGCATACCCCTAAGGTGGCATTTTGGATAGGCTGCAGCGACTTTTGGCGTGAACTGCTGATCCTGCTGCGCGAAGATGACGACTCCTGGAAGATTACCCCGAAACTCGAGGAAGATGAATGCCACACGATCAAGAGAAACAGAAATCCAACAAAAGATACAAATGCTAGGATGGTAATTCGATTTGGTTGAGAAGGAAGGCTGTTCATGACAGAGACGAGAGAGCGTGCCATGAACGGTTCGGGCGGCTACTGGAGAGGGCCTTCTGTGCAAACCAGCGCCCAGTCCACCGAATATCGAGAAATTGTGTGTCTTTGGGTTGAAAGCTTCTCTTTACCTCGAATATTTCGTCAATTTGTTGTTGGACGGCTTTGGTTTCCATACGAAAGCGCCTTCGTAGCTAACGAGATCCCAAGGGCGCTTTTCTGTCGGGAAGCGCCAAGGACGAGGCAACGTTGGTACTTCTGATGTGACACGTCATTCGCTACAAGTTTCTGCCACATTGCGCGGTTGTCGGCGAGGATACGGCATGCCCTGCTGTCCCGGAAACGCCCCGCCATCCACTAAATACAAGTATAGAAAATAGCCCGTGAAAGGGGGAGCGTTCACTGAAACTTGAACGACCTGGTTTGCCTCCTTAACCGCCGGCCGCTACCTGTCCCGATACGCGCCTAACGGGTAGATTCCCTTTCTGCTTAGCCTCCTCTTGAGATTTTGCCGCCCCAAATGATCCTTACTAGTCGACACTTTGCCCCAACCTTACTACTCGTACGCCATACGAGTACAAGCTAGGAGGTTTGCCGGCTCTGCGGAAAGCAGGGTCGTTCCGTTGTGCGTTCTAACCACCAATCTGAGTCAGGAACAAGCGCCACAGGAAGAGCATCAAACAGAAGCAAAACACTTCCATCATGTCTTTCCATTATTGGCAGCTGTAACCACACCAAGATAGAGTATGGCGGTCTTCAAGGTGATGTCCGGGTATGGAGAGACCGTGATTTTCCTGCAGAGTCTAGCCACTAGCCAGCGGCCTTTCTTGCATCTGTCGCAACGATGTTGTCCATTGAAATCCAAATCTCCTGACCTTCGAGCCAAACCGACAGGGGTCAGCTCGGTGTGTGTCTTGTTTCATTTTACACAGGGTAAGAAATGCTCGGGCTAAGTCGCGTTGGTGACTGTCGAGAGAAACTTGCAAAGGCGGGCAAGGCCAGTCCGCCACCACATGTACCTTGTGCATTCTGATACCATCCTCGCGCTGGGGCCAGGGCTGACCTGAATATGCCTTGCAGTCTGTTCTCTAGAACTGAAGATCTGAAGTGTCGGTCTGTGATTCCCCTGGCGCTCTTCATCTCAAGCGAGTACACACTCCATCTTCCATTGATCCATCTATCATGCTCTCCTAAGGTTGTCACGACTACTCTCGTTGCGATGTACAATATTATTTTCGCCGTTGGGCTCTGTTTTTTGGTGCGTGTTCTTTGCCAGACGCCATCGACTTATTTCGTCAACCCTCCTGCGGCGGGAGACGAACTATTCTTCGCGGAAAATAAGGCCTACGCTGTTGGTTCTGTGATCGATATACAATGGGTCACTGATCAGGATGACTACAACATATTCCTATGGCAGCAAAGCCTTGGTGTCCAGTCTGCCGCGGAGGGTAGCAGCCCGATATACAGTGAGTTCTAAATTCTCACTTCTCCCCCTCGAACAACCCGTCCCCAGAGCGACCGCGTTTGCTGATCGGCTCTTCAGCCAAAATACTTGGCTCAGATGAAGAAGGAGGGTTCTCCTGGACAGTCACATTACAACAATTCAGCCTCAACCAGTCAAATGTCTTCTTCCTGGCATTATCACCGGCAGGAGCAGAGGACCTGGATGGAGCAACGACCTCCCATTACATCAACGTGACCGCTGCTCCCGACACTGCACCGCTGGTTTCCTCCTCAACGTCATCCACACCGGCTCCCTCTCTTCAAGGGACATCGACGTCAACACCAATAACAACCGCCACATTGACGTCCTCACCATCCCCAGTTTCCCCCGCGTCACAAACTGCTGACTCGTCCTCGTCTACATCAAGTACGACAATTGGTGTTGCTGTCGGGCTGGGACTGGGCATACCGCTCCTTCTACTTATCGGCTTCATGCTGGTCCCCCAGCGATACCGCAGGAAAATTTTCACAGCGAAACCACCTTCGTATGCTAACAGTATCGACCGGGACAATACGTATAGCTTTCGTGTCCAGCCACCAAAGACCTGCATCGGTGAACTACCTGGCAGGGAGCTTGGTCGCCTCCCTCTTGCGGAAACCCGGCAAAATATGCATACAGAGGCGGTGGAATTGGATGGGTGGCAAATGCGGATGTCAAGAGCAGGCCATGGGCCTGAGAATAACATATGACTATGACGAACAGAGCTATACGTCGGCGGAGATCTCGTCGAACAATCAGCGCATGACGGATGGAACGGCAAAACCATAAAGAGAGGATTGTCATGGTGGGCCGGCTGCAAAGGTGATTTCATCTGGTTCAGCTTAGACCAAGGACATCTACAAAATTATGTGTATGACTGATCGCTTGGATTCATAATGCCGGAATTCGAATTGGTAACTTGTAAATGCAGTAGTACTCTGCGTTTCCACGGGATTGTAGCTATTGGCCAATGAGCCTCAGTAGCAGTTCTTCGGAATACATTGGAAACAACTTTTCTTAATTTGTTAGACGTGAATAGGACTGAATCAAGGTACAGAGTACCTCATACACAGTTACCTCATACACAGTCGTGACAGTATCGTTTTGGCTGCAAGAAGAAGCTACTGCGGAGTATCACTAGAGTTTCCCCAGGCAGGTTTCAGCCGCAGGACGAGAGATCCGAGCAGGTGTCAACGCTTTGCCAAATGTAGCACAATGTGTACATCCCCCGACTTCGGGTTTCGCATCTGCCATCCGTTCTCATCATGAATATCCTGAGGCCAGCATGGCACCTAGAAGCAAGGCCATTCATCTGGGCAGCAATGGTCTGATAAGACCACCTGAAATATGGCTTCCTGCTCGGAAGACAGTGTTAACGACTTACCTGATCTGAACCCCAGGGCCAGCGTAAGCTGTGGATGGTCTGATGTTGAATATTGCATACTAATCCTGCTTAACAGCTGCGTCAATCATCCTACATTGATCCTTCTACCGGCGCGCGACTGAGCAGAACCTTCACCCTCCATAACTTCGACCCCTCCGATGGCTCCCACAACACCGTCGACGAGGCCAGTCCCCTCCTCGGACAGTGGCGTCAGACCGGGAACCCCACGTCTTCGCATCATGGGTCACTACTTTCCAAGAGCTTGGAACGTGCGAAGCAGGTCAAGCAATTCATGCTCTCCGACACTGGCAAAGGAGTATTCAAATGCGCTCTCGCATATCTCCTAGGCAGTCTGGCTACCTTCGTCCCGCAATTGAGCGATTTATTCGGTCGACAGAACTCCAAGCACATGGTCGCAACCATCACGGTCTACTTCCACCCTGCCCGATCCCTTGGAAGCATGCTCGATGCCCTCATTCTCGCGTCATCTGCATTTCTCTATGTTGCCCTCGTCTCATTTATGAGCATGAGCGTTGCGGCTTTCTTCGCAGACACAGTGCATCTTATTGAAGTTGGCCATGCTATCGTGTTGATCGTTTTCGTCGGAGGCGGCCTGGGGCTTGTAGCATGGGTCAAGTTGAAGAGAAATGATCCTTTGGTGAACATCGCATGCTCCCTAGTGTCTCTGAGTCTGGTCACCATCCTCACGAAAGAAGGCGCCATACAGGCCGGGGACTATTCCACAAAATCGATCCTCCAGATCCTTAAGATGATCGTCGCTGGGGTTCTAGCAACAATGCTTGTCTCGTTCTTGATCTTTCCAATCTCCGCCAGGCACAAGCTGAGGAAGAATCTCATCCAGGTTACTGACGCTCTTGCTGACATGCTGGCGCTGATCACTAGTAGCTTCTTGTCTGGAGACGAGGCGGAGCTAGAAGATCATGTACTGCACGGGATCAGCGATCAGCACAAAAAGTCGTCTTCCACCATAACTCAGAATTTGAAAGAAGCACGATATGAGCATTACCTGTTAGGCACCGAGCGACAGGCATTGATTGAGGCCAGACTATCCCAATGCATTCAGCGAATCTCACAGAGCATTGGTGGTCTCCGAAGCGCTGCAGCCATGCAATTTGTAGTCACCAAACAGCCTGCTTTCGGTTCTGTCCAGTCCTCGGCACAGCATCCCACTACGCCCGGTTGGATGGATTCCATGGAGAGCGCCAGGATGATAGCAAATGAGCGCGACCTCCTGAGCTACTTTACGCCACTATCACCAACGCCGGAAGCGAACCCACAACGTGCTTCTACACAGCTGCCACCGTTCCGAACCCCTGCGCAAATCTTCGAACTTTTCATCCAGAACCTAGGTCCAGCTATGAGATCACTAGCTTACACGCTCAAGGAAATCCTGGATGACTGTCCGTTCGATGCGTCCAAGCGCTACGCCGTTGACACGAATCCAAAATTCAAATCTAGTCTCGACCGCGCATTGGACCTATACCGGAATTCTCGACGTCAGGCGCTCCTTGTTGTGTACAGTCAAAAGGACATGGATCGATCTCGACCGATATCTGTTCAGGCTGACTGGGAGGATGCGGCTGCGTGTTGTGGGCACTTTTCTTACTCGTTGGTTGAGGTCGCCGAATCCGTCAAAGAGTACCTCGTCATCCTGGACGAACTCCAGCTTGAAGTCGACGAGCAACCTGCTGGGAAGACTTGGCGATGGTTGCATTTCTGGCGATCATCACACGATGACACCGATCTGGATGGTCTTGACCCCGACTTTGCCAAAATGGTCACGAGGTCTGATCAAGCCGAAGTCCAATTGAGCAACAAGAATCTCAGGGTTGGCCGACAACGTGACGAGCCTTACTGGCCAGACCAGCCACGTTTCAAACAAATATTCTTCCGTTACCTCTACGCCGCAGCATCCTTCTTCCAGCGCGACGATGTCAGGTTTGCCATCAAGGTTGGTCTGGGCGCAATGCTCTACGCGGCGCCGAGTTTTATCCCTGCCACCCGACCAATCTACCAGCACTGGCGGGGAGAGTGGGGCTTAGTAACTTATATGCTTGTGTGCAGCATGACGATTGGAGCTTCGAATACTACAGGCTATTCACGAGTGCTCGGGACATGTCTTGGGGCTTTCCTTGCAATAGCTGTTTGGGAAATATCTGGGGAGAACCCCATTGTTCTGGCCCTCCTCGGGTTTGGGATGGCATACTGGACAGCATACATCATTATTGGAAAGGGCAAAGGTCCCATGGGACGGTTCATTATGTTGACCTACAATCTCAGTGCCCTCTACGCATATAGTCTCTCAAGAGTTGAGGACAAGGACGACGGAGACGAAGAGCATGCCGGCAAGCATCCTTTGATCTTCACCATTGCCGGACATCGAGTCGTCGCTGTCATTTCGGGTTGCATCTGGGGATTGATCATCACCCGAGCCGTATGGCCGATTTCCGCGCGGCAGAAATTGAAAGACGGCCTGGCACTGCTTTGGCTCCGAATGGGACTCATCTGGAAGAGGGATCCATTGGCCACCTTGACCGAAGGCCTTCACCCCGATCGATACATGAACCTTCGGGAAGAGTTCCACCTGCAGAGATTCCTGGCTAATCTCCAGAGCCTGGCAGAAACGTCCAAGAGCGAATTTGAGCTCCGCCGGCCGTTCCCGCACGCGACCTACAGCCGGATACTCAAGACGACTGAGCAAATGCTAGGGAGCTTTCACGCCATGAATGAGGTGCTTCTCAAGGATCCACACACTTCACCGGGCGAGGAAGCCTTGCTCAGGGCTACGGCCAATGAGCGAGCACAGCTTTGTCGACGCATCAGTCACTTGTTCAGCGTACTGGCAAGCTCAATGAAGCTTGAGTACTCAATCACAAGTGACGCGCTGCCCAGCATTGAGCACACGAGGGACAGGCTGCTGGCCAAAATATTCGAATACCGGAGAAGCGATGCACAGGAGCAGAAAATCAAGGACGAGGACTATAGCCTGTTGTACACGTATGCCCTGGTCACAGGCCAGCTAAGCCTCGGGATTGAGAGTGTGCTGAAGGAGGTGGAGAATCTTTTCGGCGTGCTGGATGAGGAGGCACTGAGGCTTCAATAGCGATGAGGAAACATGCCGGCAAGAATCCATTCATTCTTACACAGTTCCTCAATTTCGACTGGACGCGTGTCCTCCTTACCGTATATCGTAGTAAGTTGCGTTCCTTCACAGTGCTATTCCGTCACCCGCACGCATGCAGTCAAAGGGTTGGTCAGAGGACAATGGGGTAAACGAACCTTTGATGCTTGGTTCTCACTAAGCCTGATTGGGGGCCCTCGAGTGCGAGCCTTGGGCATTTCACAGCCTTCCGGTCGCCTAAGCGTCGGCGTGTTTGGGCCGTGACATGCTTCGTGATCTGTGGCTGTGCCCAGAAGACTCCCACAATAAGAGGGGCGCGCACTACACACTTGCTGCGCCTGTTGATGATGCGTGCTCTTTGCAAGTTGCAATCCAAGGTACTGTAGTTCTACGACAGCCTCGTTCGTGTCTTCCCGTTTCTTCCTGTGAAAGTGCCACCTCGTTATGCGCAGACCGTGGGCGTGATCATCCGACCCTTCCTCGACAACTACTCTTTTCAACGAGATGCTGGACGAGAATCTTCCAGGTACGTGTGACACTTGTATGGACAAGGCGTAGTTGACTGACGGCTGTAGTCTTCGTTCTGAAACCATCCAAAGACAAACCGAAGCAACTGTCGACCTTCCTCTTCTCCCAGCATGGGGCCGACTTCGAGCCTCATTACACGCTGCGACACCTAGACCCGGAGCAACATGCATCTAGAAACAGATACGCTGCTGCTCTCTACGATGCCTACAGTCCCGATGTCCTCTACGCCGAAGTGCTACTCATTCCGGAGTGGACACAGCCTCCGCCGTTGTCAGAACAAGCGAAAGCCAACGGTGCAATCCCACCTCCGCCAGAGCCTATGCTCCCGTCCCAGTTTGCGATACAGCTATACAACCCCGACCAGCAAATTGTCGTCAGGCACAGACCAGCAAGCTTCAACAAAGCAGCAGCATGGGAATTTGAAATGCCGCAACAGACATTCCGACCGCCTTCGGGTTCCGTGTTGGACCGGACGCAACACGATCCTGCGGGTTCAGACGTCACGCCCAAGATTGTCTTCAAGTGGAAGAAGGACAGCAAGTTCTCAAAAGATCTGGTTTGTTTCATGTCTGGCAAGAGCACAGATATCGAAGGCAAGGCGAAACACAGAGACCCGGACATCACGGTATCAATATTCCAGGGCCTGAAAGAGCTGACCTTGTATGAGCCAAACCTACAGAGAGTTGACGTTGAGGACCTGAAGGGATTGGAGGTGGTCCTTCTGCTCGGAGCTGCGGTCATACGCGATGTATACTTTGGAACCCTCAAAGACACCTTCAACCTCAACGCGGGAAAGAAATCCAACTCAGCCACCACCAGTGTGCCAACTGTTTTGTATCCGGATGCTCGTCCTCAGTCGGCCTCACCCGTCCACGATTCCCGAGTGCCTCCAACAGATCCTCGAACTCAGTGGGAACTCGAAGCGGAGGCTGCGCGATTGCGGAGGCAAGCTCTAGAGGAGGAACGGCAAAAGAAGCGCAGAGAAGAGGAGGAAGAAAGATTGACTAGACAATTGCTGGAAAGGGAGGAAAAGGAACAGCGACGAATGCAACAAGCCGGAATTGACCAGGAGACAGAGTGGGTGAAACGGATGTATGGTCACGAAGACGCATCTGCTCGCCCGAACCTACCTCCTCGAGATCCTCGACAAGGAAGGCATCATTCTGAAGCTGGTCAATCTGCATATGCTCAAGCGCAGCAGGGGTATACTGCTGGGCCTCAACACGCCAACGCCTGGGGAGCATACCATCCTGCTCCCTACATGTCGGGAGCCGCCTCCCAGTCGAGTTTCCTCACGCCCGTACCTGCACAACAGCAGAACTTGAAGCAGAAATCCAGTATCTTCAATTTCCGCCGACGTAGCGACCATGACGCGAACAAGTTGCAGAGGAAAAGAAGTGCCGTGTTCTGAAGTGATGGAGCTGCCTATTTGAGATAGAGTGAAGCTCGTACACGGGCTACGATCGGCAAGAGTCCCGGTCGCCATCGTGTCATCACCTCACTTCCCGCGATTTGACATTGGTTATGAATTCTCCTCTTGCGCTCCGACTTTATCTAGGGTGAGTCTTCGCCTCCATTGCACACTGCTACACTGTCAACTTGAAAACCATGGCTACTTCCGGCAAGAGAATCGTCTTCACTGGCGGGTCTGGAAAGGCTGGACGACACTGTATCCCGTATCTTCTGGAGAAAGGACACCAAGTGCTGAATCTCGACTTGGTGGACTTTCCAAAGGATCACATCCCAGCCGGCAAGAATGTCTATACCATGAAGACAGACCTCACCGATAGCGGGCAAGTTTTCAACGGGCTGTCATCGCTGTTCTCGATGGCCGAATACGAGTTACCAAAGCATCCTGGCCCACCCGACGCCGTCATTCATTTTGCTGCATATGCCCGCAATATGATTGTACCGGACAGCGAGACGTTCCGTGGCAATGTCATGAGCACATACAATGTGATCGAGGCAGCTGCCAAATTGGGAGTGAAGAAGATCGTCATTGCCAGCAGCGAGACGACATATGGTGTCTGTTTCACACAGGGTGACGACGACTATGCTAAATTCCCACTTGAAGAGGACAACTACGACCGCAATCCGGAGGACTCGTACGCCTGCAGCAAATTGGCTGGGGAAAGGATTGCCCGCACATTTGCCCGCCGTTTCAATATAGATATCTACGCATTGATTATTGGCAATGTGATCGAACCACAAGATTACCAACAAAACTTTCCACGGTTCGTTGGTAAGCCGGAAACGAGGAAGAGGAACGCTTGGAGCTACATCGATGCGCGAGACCTTGGTCAGATTTGCGATCTTTGCGTCGCAAAGGACGGCTTAGGCTTCCAAGTATTCAATGCGACAAATGACACCATCACCACTGCGATTCCGACGGAGGAGTATCTGAAGAAGACCTGTCCGAACACACCGATCACGAGAAAGATGGGTGAATGGGAGGCGCCTTTGTCGAACAAGAAGATTCGAGACGTTCTGGGATTCAAGGATGTTCACGACTGGAGGAAATACTACACTCACGAGGAATAAGCAGAAGTGTTGTATCTCCCTGTGCTTCATGTTATCGCTGGAAGGTTTCACGATCATGCAAAGAGGAGAACGCCTGGCTGCGCGGCCTTCTTAGGTACGAGAAAGTTTAGCGCCAATCATTATGAGGACTGTTGTGCCTATGTACGACCCTTGCTCAGCTGAACCCGAATTTGAGAGCGTTGCTGCCTTGGTTACTGCTCAAAGCCCAACTCATTGACCGATGAATCCTGTGGAAAGTCAAGCACTCGCTTTACTAGTACTCAACCATCAATACTACTTCGTGACAAACCCATCAAGATAATTCCTGTTCAAGATCTGTCTCATAGCATCGTAGGTGGCTTACGTACATATTCAACCGAGGATGGCAAGCTAGTTAGGCGAGTGAGCTGTTGTGGTGATTCTTCAGCTCTGGCGTTGGGGAACCCAGCCACTCAAAACTCTGGCCGGTCGCACTTGCATAACGCGCAAGACAATTCGATCAGCGCGGGTGCCAGCAAAGCAGGCTGTCCACACACATCAGTTCTAACATATCCTTCGTTTGCGCAAGGCGACCATCTGGTTATCATCAATCATCTGTTCTGTGAAACTTGACATCGATCCCATTCCAGTGATGATACCGCCGCTTCCAACGACACTCACTCCACGGATTCCCTCGAACTGACTCCGCATGTTCAGTGCGCACCGACCACTTCGCGATCCCAACCGAATGCGCCATGGGAAAGTCAAGCTCTGGCCGGGATCGCGCAGGCTCAGAAATGTCATCACGGTCCGACCGACGTCGTAGCTATGACCCCGATTCTTCGAGGCGGCGATCCGGTGCCGATTCGATGACTTCTTCCTCCCATCGCAGGTCGGCTCGACGCGATGAGGACGACGATGATGGCGCTACGTTTACGACAACTATTACAGAGGAACCCTCAGAAATAGGAGACCGGCGGCGGAACAGTTCAAGAAGAGAGAACGAATACGATGATACGCAGAGGAGGTCAAGTAAAGGCGACAGAGGCTCGAAGGATGACAGAAGGCGGGGGGACGTGAGCGGCGTGACTAGGGAAGACAGCCGCCGCGACTCTCGCAGGTCCGGCAAGTCGGGCAGGAGGGAGAAGGAGAGGGGAAGCGCACGCGGCCTCGGAGATCACAATGCTGCCTTGCCTCAGAATCAGTTCCCGGGAGAATTCCCTGATACATACACTCAGCCATACAAACCGCCCGGATTGGCTGCGGAGTATTATAACGATCATGGAGAGTCAGTACTGTTCCAACCTGGCGTCCGACCCAACCAGCCGAGCATTGTGACGAACGCGGAGCAAGCACACCTCATGGAACCGACGGCGGAACCAAACCCTCCCCCTGAGCCAAGCAGCGTGGGCCAAATTGGTGCTGCTGCGAGCTTTTACGGTGACACCAATTATGAGAATGATTCGGGACATCAGACAACGCCTTCGAAACCTCCCCGGCTAAGTTCTGGACCGTCCAGGCCAACTAAGCACAGCACATACGGCGCGAGTCCCAGATCAAGCCCTGGGCCGCAAGGGAACATTGCACCATCTGCGCAGACATCTGGTGCAATGGGCTTTGCGCCCCCCGCAGCCGCCGGGGTTGGGCTTGCAGCAGAGTATTATGCGGGTGGTGGCGGTGGAGGGTCTACAAGTGCATATCAGACACCAAATCGACCGCCGCCTGTGTCTCAGCCAGGATATACTCCGTATTCAGCTCCTCCCGGAGTAGGTGGCTCACAACATCAGTCTAATGCAGCATTGTACGGCGGGTCCGTGGCGCTCGCTGGCGCAGCAGCTGGAGCGTACATGTCATCTCACACACACGAGCATCATTCACACGGCCAACAGCAGACCCCGTCCCACACTTCGGCTTATGTAAATGGGTATAGCCAGTCACATGGCACCCATATGCATCAAGCGCATCGGCACAAGCATAAGGGTCTCTTTGGCAGACTTGTTGACTGGTGGCGGGATCCCGAAGCAATTGCACAGTATGAGCAATACACAGAAGCAATCGGTGTATGCAAATACTGCTTCGACCCTATGAGCACACCCGCGGACGCGCCTCGCAAACATGGCTATCGCCGTCGAACACCTTCTGGAAGTCGGCACGGAAGCACTACTCGAGTGGACAAGGCGCACAGATACTCTTCTGACGAGGAGCGACGGAGGCGCACAGGCAAGAAGGTGGTGCTTGGCGGTTTGGCCGGTTATGGCGTTGCCAGAGTGGGCGAAGCCGTGTACAAGCAACGTCACGATTTTGATGACACATATTCGGTCAAGTCAGGCCACCCTGCAAATCAGAGCAGAGTCAGTTTCCACGACGAACCACAGTATGAACGTTACGGAGATGTCAGGCTCCAAAGACGCGACAGTGACAGGAAGACGAACAAAGTCAAAATCTCATCCCACGAGGAGAAGCGCCGACCACGGAGATCTCGCTCATCCTCTTCCACCTCATCCTCGCATGGCGTCTCTCGTGGTGCGGCAATGAGTGCCGGTGCTGCTGTTGCTGGGGCTGCTATGGGTGCTGCGGCACTGGATAGAAAAACGCGGCGTCGGAGTCGAAGCAGGAGTCGATCACCAACGTCAAGGAGGAGATACTACTCCAAACGGGTGTCGCCAATGCATTCATATGTGGATCTCTCAACCACAAATGATGCGCCTGGTGGCCTACTCGGGTTTTTCACTTCTCCTTCAGCCAACACGAAGAAGGGCAAGAAACCCAAAGGCCTATTTAACTTTGCGAATGATTCCAGTTCTTCGTCGGATGCCGATCTTCAATTTGGAGCGGGCACTGTCCGTCGGAAGCCTTCTACGAGCCGACTCCGCTCGAGACATGGCAGGCCGGAACGCGATCATTCAGCCGCTGCAATGATGGGAATGGTGGCTGCCGGTGAAGGGCTAGCAGCTGAAGTCGACAGGAGGCACGAAAAAGGTAAGAGAAGGCGTGGCACTGACAGGTATGCAGGCCGAGCCGACAGACACGCAAGCGAACATAAGATATCCATGGAAAATCACGAAACCGCCGGACGCGATGATGAATGGTACGACACCGATGGTGATGCTGAGTCTGATACGAGCGTTGATACCGCGCTGGCGTACGGTGGAGAAATATCTGCCGCACAAAGTCGTGAGTCCCTGGATCACGATCGAAAGTCAACAAGGCCCAGCCACAATTTCAGAGAGAAAGATCAACGAAGGTACCATGACGAGCAGGCAGGTCGTGCCCCGTCAATTTCATTCCCTGTCTCTGCGGCTCAACGCACTGTCGCTGCACCAGTCGCAGGAGCAATGAGTGGATGGATGGCGCCAAACGCGATACGGCACGATCCCGAATTGCCAGTGGGCCCCTTGCCGCCGATGCGAGAGGTGGCACCTCAGCCAGTATCAGATCCCCCATCGAAACCAGCCACGCCGCAGATGACGCGAGTTTCATCAACGTCTGTCCCACTCCAGCAGCCGCAGCCAATGGTCTCGGTCGCACCTTTCATCAACGAGATCGGTTCACAGTCGGTAGAGCTCCCAAGACGCCTAGGACGAGACGCACGCAGTGATAGAAGGCGACCAAGACGAGATTCAAGCCCTGCCAAGCTACCTACCCAGGACCCGAGAAGTAGCGTCAACTTCAGCCTGACCGATGAGCAGCTTGAGAACGAAAGACGCGCTAAAGACAGGGACGATAGGCGCAGAGTTAATTCAATCGACGATGATCGGTGGAAGTCTACTGATGCCGCCATCTTGACAAAGCAAGCCGAAGCTCCCCGTCAAGAGACGAAGACAAGAGCCAGACGGTCTTCTGAAGCAATCCGAAGATCTTCTGATGGTGATGATCGCGTTGCTGAGATCGAACGCGAGCTTGAGAGACTGTATGAAGAGCATCGACAGGCTGAGGAAAGAAAACGCAAAAGGGATTCAGGAGTAAAGAAAGTAGCCGAAGCGGCCGCTATAGGCACAGTTGCGGCTGTGACAGCGAAGGCTCTGGCTGAAAGGGACAGCAAAGCTGGCTCCGGCGACGAGTCCACACCCAAGCGGAAATCAAGCCTGAAGAGGAGCCGCGAAAGGGAAAGTTCGCCGCAATCTGAGACTCAGCAGGAACGGATTGCCAGGATGGCTGCTCAGCGGGTCAGATCAACTCCATCACCAGTTCAGCATGACGACTATAGTTCTTTCTTCGTCCCCGCCGAACTCAAAGATCACTTGAAAGAGCACAATGACAAGGCCGAGCACCGTGACGACATGCAAGCAAATGTGGTCGAAATTGTCCCTGGAGTACCAAAATCTCGTCAAGCACATCCCTTTGATCCCTTCACATACCGCCACTTCGGTCTTGACGAAAATGACGATCCTTCCCTCTACCCTTGGCCCGTTCCAATGCTCTCGTTGGTCGAACCGACGCCACCGGGCAGCCAAACGCACAGTGTTCGTGGCGATGAGACTCCCGTCATTGAACCGAAAACAACCGAGCCGCTCGAGGAGATCGGCGAGCCACTCGAGCGGAGAGAATCCAAGGTGACTTGGGGTGACCACGATACCTACGTCTATGAAGTGCAGACTCCCGAGTACGAGCGGACTGATTTCGCACCTGATGTAGAGGCGCGAGAACCGAAACTCGCCGATATGCCTTCACCAGACGAGGTCTTTGACAAGCCAGGTCTGTCAGATAAACACACTCAAACTCGACCCCGTGTTGGCCGTACGTGGACGCTCGAGGAGGCGGAAGCGGAGAAGCTCGAGAAAGAGGTGCCAGTCATCGATGACAGACCTCATATAAGCCGTGCTTGGACGGTCGACGACGAGGAAGCCGATGACATTGAACACAGAGTTTCAGAGTCACCGACAGACGATGGAGTCGCGACATCCGAGCCCAAGGCGCACATCATTGGGGCTGAGCTAAAATCTCAAGGAGCACCTCCTCCATCTATTGTCGCTGAACCAGAAGAGTTGCCGAGAGCACCATCTCCTGGGCAAGCTAAAGAGGACCGGCCGCGGATATTTTATCAGAGTCCTTTTGCCGAATCTGCCAGCGATGTGGGCGTAACGGGTGACTTCCACACACCAGTTCGCTCTGAAGCGGAGAGACCGACAACATACTCCGCGGAGAGGCATATGGCGCCCAATCAAGACCCAAACGAAGATGACATGACTGAATCACAAGTGCGGGGGACAACTCCAGCCCCAACGATGAGCAAAGGCGAGCAACATCGCCGAGAGCGAGAAAGCTCCTTCGCCGACACAGTTCAGCCATCTATGTCGGAGCAATATTCTCCTGAGCTCGAAAGCGCTACCACCACTCCAGCGCCAATTCCAGGCACCGACAGTGTCTTCGATCACTTGGTCAACGGCAAAGGGGGGGGCGACCCTTCCACTTCGGTACTGGGGCTGGGCGCGTCGGCGGTCCTCGTAGCCGATCAATTGGCCAAAACAAGAGAACAGAACGATCAACCCTCAAAGCCTAAGCGGTCGAGCACCTACGACGAGCCGATATCGCAACGGTCACGCTCAGGCTCAAAATCCACATATCAGTCGGATCCCGAGGACTGGGAGCGCTCAACAGACAAGCCGAGAAAGTCAAAGTCCAGCTCGAAGAGCGACGTTGGCGCCAAGACGTCGAGCAAGTCGAAGCGTCGGCATGAGCTTGATGAGGCGACTTTGGTGCCCCTTCCGAAACTTCCCGATACAGATGATCTTGAAGGGGATATGCCCTCGCGCCGGAGCTCACGGCATAGCCAACAGGACTTTGACGAAGAGTCAACCATCAGTCGAGGAAGCAAAGATGAGGAGAAGAAGTCTCGAAGGCGCCGCAGCAGAGATGCAGATGGTCATCGGGATGATGATGCACGTTCGGTCGCAAGCAATGACTCGAAAGGAAAGAAGAAGGAATCGGGCGGATTTTTCAGCAGCATTTTCTCAAGCAATAAGAGCGATGTGAGCACATCCAGCAGGAAAAGCTCGAAGTCTACCAAGTCAGAAAGCCGAGCAGACCGCGACCGGGACGACCGCTCCGAATCCCGCAGGAAGCGTAAGTCCAGGGACAAAACTGGTTTGGACGACGGTGTGTCAGCGGTATCAGAGCCAACTCGAAAGAGCCGTCGAAGCTCAGATCCTCAAGAGGCAATTCCCGATCGCAAGGAACTTTCGAGAGATCAGAGTCTTGACGATGGTTTCGTGTCTGCTGAAGAGGCTGCTGAATCATCTGTCAAGAATGTCAAAGACGGCGAGTCTTTTTTAGCGAGTCGCCCCGAAATGCCAGAACCAACGGTCATGAATATACCAATGGCTGCTGATGGTGTCTCGGGGCCAATTTCCGAGAGAGATCCATCAGCGCAGCCCGACACTGTTGCCAGCACTCCAGTCAAGGCTCCGGTTGATGCAGAAGATGATGGCCTTGAACTTCCGTTGTCACCTTCGACCAGGCGTGAGCATACTGGATTCCTGCCCTCGGAGCCAGTGCGGGCTCTGGAGAGCGAAGCTGCAAGTTCCAGGCTTGACTCTTCACCCGTTTTGCCGCAGTATGCTGAATCACGACGACTATCTGCCATACGGACCGGCGATCTGCCTTCTAGTCCCATTACCACAAGTTCTCCGACCGCTGTCCCACTTCAATTCCGCCGCCCAGCTATGTCGCCAACTAATCCGCGCTTTTCGATGAGCTCGCCCGTCGCTGCCCCTAGCTCTCCGCTGTCTACGCCTCGAACTCGACAAGGCCGACCCAAGTCTACGGAGTTCCGTAACAGCAAAGAATTCCGACCACTCTATCTTGTCGAAAGACAAAATTTTGCGAAGACGGCTGCAACTGAACCTGAAGAAGATCTGCCGTCCCTGCCATCCAGCAGGACCAGTTCGGCACATTCGTCCATGGAGGACCTTCGAGCAATGTCCCAGGCACGGGAGCAATCTGAGTACATCGTTCCATCTGGAATGAGCGCCGAGACGTTCCGAGAGCGCGGTAGACGACACAGCTACTCGTATTGGCATGAGAATGGGAAGCGTCGTGAATCACCGGATTACTTGGATTCTCGATCAGCTACTCCCGTTCCGGGCGAAGCACAGAGAGCTCGTGACCAGGAAACGAAGCCTAGGCTCAAGTACGAGTTCCATTCTCCGAGCGAATTGCTGCAAGATCCGGCATTGCTACGTGACGTGCCTCCAGTGGATGACGCCGACGCACCTCAGAGTCCTCTTCCTAGTGTCGCGAGCACAGACTTTGATCAAGACTACATGAGCGCACGCAGCAGGAGCTTATCACCGACGACAAGAGCTCGAAGCCTTAGCAGGGGTCGACGAAGCACTTCAACCACAAGATCAACGTCAGCATCCTGGCACGATGCGTTGACCACTGCCGCAGCTGGTGTCTTAGCAGGGTCTGCACTGGGTATTGCTGCTCATGAAGTTCTGCGAGAGCCATCCGATAATGTTCCGCCGGATGAAGTAGCGACACCACGGAAGCTTGAATTCTCTCGTGAAGAGTTCGCGGCTCCAGGGGGGCGTGACTCCGTGGATCTCCAGCAGGATCGGACTCTTCCTGCGTCAATGCCAGTAACAGAACACCAATCTTTTGAACAAGGTGCTGAGCCACAGCTGGAAGCAAAACCCCAAGTCACCATTGAGGAAGGGCGAGATACCAGTGCGTGGAAGAATGTTTTTGCCGAGCTTCATAAGCGCGATCGTGACTTGAATCCCGTGTCCCAAAATTTGCCTGTCGTGACGGATGAAAAGTCGGCACCTGAGGGCTCGATGGAGGATGCACTACCCGAAGCTCCTTTGCTAGCCTCTCCAGTTGCAGTACCTGTGCAAGAAGTGGGGGAAGGTGGTCGCTCCATTCCATCTGAGCTCACAGAACCAACACCGCAGGTAAAGGATTCCGGGCTGTTAGCTGAAGATGGCCTCCAACAGACGGCCCGAGATGCTGAAGAGCCGGCCCAGGAGTCAAGCAGCAAATCAAAGAAGGCGAAAAGGGACAAGAAGGGCAAGAAGAAACGGACCAGCCTAACATTGGACGAAGATTTGCCACTGACGCCAGAGGAAAGTGTGGTGCCAGATAAAAGCGACGCCGAGCTCAAAAATTTGCGGCCACACGAGGTGCCAGCATCGAGTCAAGAACCTCCTTTGGGCCCGGACAGGAACGTCGAGGCCGCCCCAGAAATACCGCCAACACAAGTGGCACTTGGAGTGCCATCTTCGACTACTGTTGATGAAGAGCAGAAGGATGTTGTCGGGCCGCATGAACAAGTCTCCATTTCAGCCGACAAGACTATCGACCCTGACGCTCCAGCTGAAATCAAATCGTCCATGACTCCTCTTGAGGAAGCTTTTGAAGCAGCCCTTCATACCAGGGGTTTGGCTGATGGCGCAACTGTGCTCGCAGCGTATCAATCGTTCCAACCAGAACTTCCTGACATCGGCGGTACTCAATTGACAACCATACAAGAAGAAGGTGAGCTCTCTTCACCGGCTGCTGAACAAGAGCCTACAGCAACGGAGCTTGACGCTTTGGTTGGTCGTACACCGTCGAAGAAGGGAAAACGACGGCAGAAGAAAGCAAGACAAACTTTGTCTGGCGAGTGGCCTGAAGCGGACACACAGGAGACTGATACCGATCCACCGTTGCCTGCCATTGTTGCGGATCGGATTTCGCCTGAGGAGCGCGTCTTCGCCGAGCCCACCCCGGCAAATGAACGCCCTAATCCGTTTGGTGATGATTTCGAGATCAGACCTGGAGAGGTCGATGTACAAACAATCGCCGTTGGTGGTAGCGAGGCGCTTCTCCAATTGACTGGTGAAACAGAGAGTGGGCATGCTGCTCCCAAGAAGGGTAAGAAGGACAAAAAGAAGAAGAAACGACAATCTTCCATTTGGGAAGGTGATGCTCTCACAGAACAGGCCGAGACAGTCGGGAAACCCGAATCTACCGAGCTTGGCCCTAAGGCAATCCTTGACAATGCAACAGCCACAGAGCAAGCCGACGTACCGCGCATGGAGTTCGCTCCTGAAGGAGATATGTTTGCGACCCCGGCCGAAAGTCCTCAGAAAGAATCAGAAGATCCATGGAGATTGAGCTCGAAACTGGAACAGTCGAAGGCCCTGGAGGAAAGCCTGCCCAGTACCTTCGACGATTCGCCCGCCACAGCAGTCGAAGAACCACCTGCTCTGACTGCACTAATCTCTGAGATTGAAGAGTCTCATAACCAAGCTGGCTCGGACATCGCAACCCGTGGCATTGCAGACGTGGCGGAAAAAGAGCGAGTATCCATCTCCGGGGCAACGGAGGAAAACCAGGCCCCACAGCACCAACTTGAGGAGAAATCGTTCTCGGGCGATGTTGACGCTGGTGGCAACGCTTTGAGAGCGACTGCTGCAGCGTCTTTAGTCGCCATCGATCACCCAAGTGAAATATCTGCCCCCATTCTCGAGGCGTCTGAATCCGTTGTGGAGGAACCAGAGGCTGAAGATGTCGCTAAGGCAGCGAAGGCAGATGGACCTGGTCTTGTAGAGGCTGCGAATGATGCGGACATGAAAAACACGACCTTGATTTCTGTACCTGAGGTTTCAGATGGCCAGGATGAGGTCACTGAGCAGCTCGGGGCAGAGATTGCTACCATTCCTTCTCTCAACGTGCATGAGATAACACATGTACCACCTCCAGTCGACCCCGAACATGCAGAAGAATCTGTCGCTCCGCCAACATCAGAAGATGCTTCAGCCGAAGCTCCACATCATGAGCACGAGCCGCCATCTCAGCAGGAAGAATACTCTTTTCCCATCGGGAAGAAGTCCAAGAAGGATAAGAAAAAGCAGAGGACCGCTACCTCTGGCGGCCCTCAAGAAGTGAATCCCAGTCGAGAGCCGCCGTTAGCGGCAAAAGAAATCACAGAGCCGGAATTTCCGCCAACCGCAGAAGCCAAAAGGGAAACTGACGAACCTGCATCTTTAGAACCCACCGAAGCACAAATTTTAATCGCTCCAACGCCTGACGAAGTGATACCTCTCCCTCAGGCGCTCACTGAAGATCTGCCTCAACAGGACGACGACCTCTGGTCTGTTCCAGCCAATAAATCCAAGGACAAGAAGAAGAAAAAGAAGCGGCAATCTACCTTGGCCGAGACTGACATCGCATCTTCTGCTGAATCTGCAGTAGTTGCTGACGGGGGGCCCGTTGACTCCGATATTGCACGGAACGCAGGACCCACCGGCGTGCCAGCAGTCTCTGTTGACACTATAGCGGAGACAGAGGCCGTAGCGCCTGTTGAGGAGGAGCCTAGGCAAGATGAAGACCCCTTCCCAGTACCAACCAAATCGAAGGGCAAAGGGAAGAAACGCCGCTCGAATCTTACCTTTGATCAGCCAGATATAGACTCTACTGGCCTTGAAGACACCACTCTCGCGGATGCATCGCCACCTGCTGAAACTGGCGACTTCCAAGCCGACTCGGACTCAACCCCGGCCAAGGAAGTTCCTGCTGAAATGGATGATGATTTTACATCCCTAAAGAAGTCCAAAAAATTGAAAAGGGAGAAGAAGAAGCGACGGACATTCACTGATGATTTTGACGAGCCGCAACGAGATGCAGCTGCTGGTCAGGAGGGGGAAACTGCGCCGACAACTACTCCAGAACAGCTTCCAGAACCTGGAGCCCTTGCTGAAGGCCCAGTGGAGACTACTGGCGATATTCGAAGACCGGGAAAGACAACTGCTCAGGTTGTGGACGAAGACATCGCGCAAATTCCCGACTCGGAACGAATTATAGATTCACCTGCTGAACTCGTTCATGATGCTGCTGTTACCCGCGACCCGACAGGTCCCGATTTGGAACTTTCATCTACGCAGGATGTGCCTTTAGCCGAAGAACGACAGGAGAAGGATATACCTGAAGAAGAAATTGCGTCTGGTCGCTTGATTGACAGGGTTCCTGAAGTGGAGGCACCGGCCGTTGAGACCCCAATTGAGCCTGCAATGTCTGGCCCTTCCGTGGCTGAGGCTCCGGCCCTTGACCCAGTCGCTGTCGAGACGGCGGCAACCGTTGAGCCAACCACCGTTGAGGCTCCGGTTGTACTGCCTCCCGTCCATGAACAAGACGTAGCTGAGACAGGAGCTGTTGAGACTCCCACTGTTGAGGTTCCGCTGGTTGAACAAGTCTCTGCTGAGAAGGCAGCCATTGAGCCACTCGTTGTTGAGGCTCCAGCTGTACTGTCTCCCGTCCATGGAGAGGTTGCGGTTGAGACTTCGATCGTTGAGCCACTCAGTGTTGAGGCTCCGGTTGCACAGTCTCCCGTCAGCGAGGCAGCGGCTCTTGATGTCCAAGTCAGTGATGAGCCTGGTGTTGTGACACACGATCGATCTATAGGGGATGAGGCATTTGTTGACGCGCCCAGTGCAGTCGAGACTCCAACCGTTGAGCTTACCACCGTACAGGCTCCGGTTCTTGAGACTCCTGCCGACGAGGTAGCAGCTACTGGCGCCTTTGAGGTCGACGCAACTGCTTTGGAAGTGCCTTCCCTGCCAGTAGGCGCAGATGGGGCTCAGGGCGATGCACTCGTCGCAGTCGAAACTCCAGCTGCTGACCATACCTCTGCTGAGACGCAAGTTCCTGAGACGCCGATTGATGAGACTTCCGAGGTCGCCACAAATGTATTTGATCTTGCCGCGGTCGATGTTCCCGTTGAGACTCCTATTGTCGAGGCTCCGGTCGTTGAGACTCCTGCGAGTGAAGGTACTGCTGTGAACGTAGGTGGTGTCGAAACTCCACCTGACGAGGAGTGGGGCATGCCAGTGAAGAAGCCGAAGAAGGATAAGAAAAAGAAGCGTCAATCAGCACTCTCTGCAGAAATACCGGAATCTGAAACTCCAACGAGTGGGACACTGGATCGCTCGGATGCATCAGAGCCTGCACTTGAAGTCGCAGATGAGCTTGTAAGCCACGGGGCTATATTGCCAAAAGGTGATAATTCCAAGTCAGATGTTGACACGCGAAATGATGCTCAAGATGTCTGGGCTCCGACGCCGAAGTCGAAGAAAGACAAGAAAAAGAAGAAGCGGCAATCAACATTGGCTGCTATTCTGGACGACCCACAATTTGCAACAGACAATACCGAAGAAGTCGCTCAGGAATCACAGCCGGCTGATGCGGAAGCTCCCACAACTTCAGTTGAGACTGCGAGAGAGGAACCCGAGCCTCCGGTAGGAGGCGAAACTGATTTGGCCGCTGCTGTCGCTCCGGAACCACGTGCTCCAGACTCCGAAGATGTTGCTCAAGTCATTACAAGGGACGAAGAGGCATTCACAACCAGCAAGCCGAAAAAGGACAAGAAGAAGAGCAAGAAGCGCCATTCCACTCTTGTAGATGATATGGTCACAGTCGAGCCCGCAGCAGATGATGCCAAAGCAACTATCGAGGACTCAAAACCTATTGTGTCTGAGACTCTGGGTGATATAGGAACAGAGACAGATGGACCCATTATTGCAGCAGGCGACCTGGTCGAGGCCCAAGAGACTTCCTTTCCGGACGACATTGCCCTAGCCGACGCATCAGCCTCGCAAGAAGTTCCTGAAGACGAGTGGGCATTCACATCGGCAAAGTCAAAAAAAGACAAGAAAAAGAAGAAACGCCAGTCCGCGCTAGAGTCTCCAGCCATTGATTCAGCTCAAATAGAGGGCAACGAAACGCAGTCACTCACAGAGAAAGTTGCTGACTCCCATTTGTCCAATGAAGCGAAACCAACAGAGTTGGCCGTGGAAGCAGGCGAGGAGAGTGGGCAGGCATTCACTGATGGACCTGATGCCTCACAGGCTCCCACATCTCAAAAGAGGAAGGAGAAGAAAAAGGGTCGTAAGTCAGAACTTGACGAAGTCAGCACAGTTGATGAAGTGCAAGGCGAGAGCGAGAGCCGAGACGTCGAGGCGGGTGAAGATCCAGATCTCGAGCCAAAGGTGGAAACCGAGGAGGCGCGGGCTCTAGCAACCACAGGGGATGGAGCGATATCTGCAATAGCCGACCAGCACCCTACTTCCCTTGCTGATTTGAAAGACACCAGTGTTGAGCACGAATCTGCCGAGTCAGCGTCGATAGCCCATCCTACGGAGTCAACCCAAACACCAGAACCACCGTCTATGCAACCAGATGAGGTCGAAGAGCGGCGAGAGGAACCAAAGCTCGAAGCCCAAGCAGAGAAATCTCTCGTGGAGGATGCTGAAGAAGCTCCTGTACGTCCGGAACATGAAGCCCAGCTTATGCACCAGACAGCACCGCCAGAAGCAACCCCGGACCAAGACTTGACCGTATCTGGCACAAGAGATCCCACCCCGGAAGATCAAACGCTTGACTATTTCAGTCTCTCAGGAAAGAAGTCAAAGAAGGACAAGAAGAAAAAGCGGCAAGCGACCTTGGACGAGCCACAGACATCCGATGCTTTCGAGACACCCATAGAAAATGCTACACCAGCCGAACCTCTGCAAACGCCCTTGGAGACAACTGAAAGGCTGCCAGCCCCTGACGCGCCTACGGAAACAGCACGTCCTCCTTTAATTGACACTGAAGATATGGTGCCTCATGCCGACGAAGAAATAGCGACCTCTACGAAGCCAAAATCAAAGAAGGGCCAGAAAGAGCGCCAGACAGTGCTTGAAGACCAAGAACCTGTTGAAGCGGCTGAGACATCTCTTGAGCGAGAAGACCCCTTTCAACTTCCTGCTGAAGGTGCAGAGCCTGCGACTGAAGAGGACTGGTCCAAACCTACGAGAGCAAAATCGAAGAAGGGCAGGAAGAAGCAACAGTCTACTTTTGATGACGCTTTTGCAGAACCGACGCCTGTTACGACACAGCCAGAGCCTGCGCTGGAGGCGGACGTGAACGACGACTTTACGGAGAGTCGAATGCCGGAGGAAACTCCGCAGACTGAGCAGGAAGATCGGAATGTTCCCAAGAAAACAAAGAAGCAAAAGAAGAAACGGCAGTCGACCTTTGACGATACCTTTGCGGAGGCTGATATCATCGCCACTGGACCCGAACCCGTGGCTGCCAGCAAAGTAGCCGAGTCCGTCATGGAGCCAAGCGCGGGCGAAGCACCTCAAGAAACAACCATGGACCCTGCGTGGGCCGACACGATTTCCAGTCAAGCTCAGTCCGAAGTGGACAACTACAACGTCGCCAATAAGAAGAAGAAGGACAAGAAAAAGAAGCGTCGGTCGACATTCATGGACATTGTAGACGATCCGGCGGCGGTCGAGGAGGCAGCTGTCACAGCCATTGCACCCGAAGTTGAGGAGGCTCATGAGCCAAGTCAAACCGTAGACATGGCAGGAGATCCTTCCAACAAAATCCAACTGGAAGCCGATGGAGGGCAAGCGCCTTCCGAAGTCACTGCAATCGTCCACGACTCACAGCCAGCAAATGATCCCGACCACGAAGACGAAGTATTGACGAAAGATGTTTCTTTGGACGCCCATCCACCCGGTGATATTTTGGCACATGAAGGAATGACCGCTAAAGAGGTTCCTGTGCCTTCGTCTGCGAAACCCGATGAAAACAGTCTTCAGCAGCTCAAGTCTGTTCATGAGCCTGCAGCAGAAGTGCAAGCTTTCACCGTCTCGGACGAGAGCAGACCCGAGCTTGAACCTAAGCAAGACTCTCTGAAACCTCCCGGACCGGCCGATGTTTCTACCGCCGTCGGTGCTGTGGAAGACCAGCCAACGAGAGCACCCGTCGAAGAGCCACAAGCTCAGAGCACTGCAGTTGGGGATTCGCCAAGTATAGTGGAAGTTGGAGAATCTCAGATAAATGAAGAGTCTGGACCGGACGTTCTTATGACGACCCAGGGTGAACAGGTAGCGCCCACAGGGTCCTCCCTTCCAGACACACGAATGATTCTGGAGACTGGCGAACCAAGAACTGAGCCGCTTTACGTGAATACCGGAAAGGAAGTGACAAAGCAGCAATCAGAAGTCCCCGCTCTAGACACCCCAGCTCCAGATGTCAAAGCCCCTGAAATCCCAGCTCTCGACGACCTCCCAGTAGCGAAGGGCAAGAAGAGCAAGAAGGAAAAGCGCGAATCAGCAAGGGAAGAGGCTGAGTTTGATACACAACAGACCGAATCGGGGGAGCTCGAGGGCAACCTGCGAGCTCCACCAACTGAATCTCCTGCTGAAATGCGAACCCCAGCCCCTGGGCCGGTTGATCTACCTTCTATGGACGCGACGACAACAATGGAGCCGATCGTCGAGGCAGAATGGGTTGTGTCGTCCAAGAAGTCGAAGAAGAGCAACAAGAACCGTCAGTCTACTTTCGATGAGTCTGCTCTCGACCTTCCACAGACCGAAACACCAGCCACTATCGACAAGGCTGGAAACGCAAAGCCTAGTGATGTCCCAATGCTCGATGCGGCAGATGAACTTACGATTCAATCGCAGACGATTGAGCCAGTCATGGGCGAAGACTGGGGCAACTCTACTAAGAAGTCTAAAAGGGACAAGAAGAAGAAACGTAAAACACTTCAAGCGGAGGAAGAATCGCATCCTTCCACTCCCCTTGAAGAGACGCCTCTTGAAAGGTCCATCGTTGGCGAAGAACAGGCTGACGCTGGTGTTACAACTACATCGCCCCAACAACTTGAAGCGAACCCGGCGTCCGAGGTCCCTCCGGAATCCGACAAGCCCACAGAAGCGGCTGTCCTCTTGCCTGGCGAACAATATCCGGAAAGTGAACCACTCGCCGCAAGAGACGGCAACGAAGTCACCCTTGCAACCGACCAACCCCTCGCTGGGGACGAGTGTGCCACCCACACTAAGAAGCCCAAGAAGGATAAGAAGAAAAAGAAGCAGAGATTGACTCTTGGTGATATCGACATGGACGAGTCCCAGCCTGCAACTCCAGCAGAACCGGGAGCCGTGGAAGAAGCCATCGAGCCGCCAGCGGAGAACATCTCGGCGCGATCGCAGGAGGGACCGGCTTTGGAGGCCAAGGTCGAGAATTACGGGCCTGAACGTCCAGAATCGGGGTCTGACGCTCTACAGCCTCAAATGGTTGAGGCAATGGAACATGCTCCTGAAGGATTGATGACACAGGTAGAGGAGACGTCTGTGTCCTTACCGGCTGCCGAATCGATGGATATCGTCTCTGAAGAGGCACCAACCATTCCCAGCAATGACTGCGTCCAAGAGGCAGATCTAGAAACCGTCCCGCCAGGACCAGCAAGTGAGGTTGAAGGCGAAGAGGTTCGTCCTATGGACGAGCCTGGCCCGGTTGAGACTGAGTGGCCTTCGGCCAAGAAGCTAAAGAAAGAAAAACGGAAAAGCAAAAGACAGTCAACTTTAGAAGTTACCTCCGAGCCCCAAGCACCGATACCAACCCCTGCAGAAGCGCCAGAATCTGTAGAAGTGTCGCAGGCAGACGTCATCGCCGACGTCCAGCAGCCGACAGACGATGTTGCCCTGGGCGAATCGCGAGCCCAGGATGATTGGGGCTTTTCAACCAAAAAGCCGAAGAAGGGCAAGAAAGGCAGGGCTTTGGCGGTTGTTGATGGTTTCACGACTCCTGGTAGCGAGACACCGAGATCAAGTGATCAATTCGAATCTGCTGTTCAAACGCCCTTGGGCCGAACAGCATCTCCAGAACCAATGGAAGATGTCAAGGGGGCAGAGACACCAGCCGCTCAGCCGGAGGCGAATGAAGGATATTTTGCTCCAGCACCAAGCAAGAAGAAATTGAAGAAGGACAAGAAGAAGAAATCATTGTTCACTTGGAGCGCTGACGATCAGCCGGCCGCGGACGTGTCCGAGCAAGGAACATCAACACGCGCATCGGTACCAGATCCCAACGAGGACACGGACCATAAAATGGAAGCGAACGTTGAGCCAGCTGCAGCAGCGGCAAAGGACGATCTCGATACAACAGAATCACCCATTGACCAGCCCACGGTTGTGCCCGCGCCAAAAAGAATCCCTGATCAGTCAGCATTGGGCGAACAGCACGAAGTTCTGATGCCTGACAGCCACATCTCGGTGTCTGATAAACCCGAGCCTCAGGTTGACGAGCCAACCCGCGATATCGACATTGGCCCAGCGCAAGCTCTTGCCGAAGTCACGGACTTCGAACCCAGAAGATCTGGTGATTTACAAGTGCCGGACGACAGCTTCGCTCCTGCAACAACTCGGATGGATATTCTTCCGGAAGAAACACAACCGATGGTCATCTCGGACAGACTCCAAACTGCTCGGGGCATAGATGCTGAGCCAGCTCTTCAGGAAAATGTTACACCAACGCACGAGGAGCAGCCACCCCAGCGCAAAAAGAGTAAGAAAGACAAGAAGGCTCAGAAGGAGCGTAGGGTGTTTGAGTTCGATGGGACTGAGAATATTGCAGCGCCGGTCGTGGAACATGAAGAGGCTGACGTTCGAGAACTTGATGTGATGGACACCATCGCTGAGGAGCGTGTTGACCCCTCACCAGCACGAGCACCCACTCAAGAGCCTCAGCCTCGGGAGGACGTGGAAAATTTGTCTGACGTGAGCGAGAGTACCCGTGAAAGACGACGGAGACGAAGGACGCCTCCAATGTGGTCGGGAGAAGAACCTGAAGATCTCCCAAGGGACCGGGCTCTCACACCACCGCCTGAGCATGACGATATCATGGACACGGCACTGGGCATCGCGGCTGGACTTGGATTTGGTGGCGGAGAACCAGAACCAACAAGAGAAACTTCACCAAAACCGCGCTCACCCGCTCGACAAGCGTCGGCTGGGTGGTCATTTGCGAGGCTAGCACCCGGTGTCGCTGCAGAGTCTAACCGTGACAGTGGTGTTCAATTCGAGTCGCCCATCCTCGCCACTGGTCAATTCTCGTCCACACGGGACAGCGGCTTCATCCCCAGTCCCGCCACCGCCCACGGCGAGTTCAGCAACTCGAGAGAGGAAAGCACCGAAATGAAGCTTCGGCCTCCTCGCCCGCAATCGCCCACCAGTTCGACCGAGGATGTTTCTAAGTCTCAGGCAAGCAGAACACGCCATGAAGAGAGAGTGACATTGGAGACGCCGAGACGGAAGCCATCGCCTGTTGAGTCTACCTCGAAAGACCGGACTTCAGTCTTGTTCAACTCTTCACCTGCATTGCCGTCTCCTTTGATCACAACTGGCATAGCCAGGAGTCCCGAACCCAGCCAAAGTCCGCTGCGTAGGAGTCCAAGTATCCACGGCCATCACCACAGCCGAGAGGAGCTCAGACAGCAAAAGGCCAAAGCCGTCCCTCGTCACGAAGCCAGCGAGCAACTTGCATCAAACCTCATCGATCGGGCTGCCACAGCACCCTTCAATCGCTCAGTATTTGATGCAGAAAGTCACAACCGACCGTTCACTCCTGCAAAGTCTGCGCTTGGTGCCATCCAAGAAGACTCGACCGAGACATCTAGGGTCGCGTACCCACCTGAACATCATGGTGGCAAGGACGATGGCCACGCCCTCGGCATCGTGGCGGCGGCCGGCGCTGCAGGCATCGCAGCGGCTGCACTCGCTTCACGTGATCCTGGCGCTAAATCGCTTGGCAGATCCAAATCGCGAACCTCGTCGTTGCGCAACCTACGCGGCAGCTCCATCTCTCCGTTCGACCCAGCCAATTTCGCGTCCGGGTCATCATCACAGGATCCCGTCAATGCTCGCGATACAGGTAAGGCTGCTGTCCGCGAAAGGGACATGACTGACATCTACGTACGTTCGCACGCGTCTACCCCGCTCGCGCGCCCTCCAATGCTAACAGCCTTGCAGGATGGCTATGGCTCCTATCCCGGCAGCCCCAGGTCGCCGACAAGACCTCCAAGCGTACGGCGACGACAAAGTATGCAACAGATAAAAGATCTCGAGGCCCGGTTGGATCAGCTGGCGAGCGAGAATCGCGCGTTGGTCGAGGCCAAGCTTGTCGCCGAGCAACATCTGGAACACGCACACTTCGAACAGAATCGCTCTGAGAACACGTCAACTGCATTCAACGCGCAGCTGCAAGAGCGCGACGCCGAAATCGCGCGGCTCAAGCAAGAGGTGGCGTCACTGGTCGCGACACACGAAGCGTTGAAGAAAGAGCACGAGCAGAGCTTGTTCAACCTCCGGCAAGAACATAATCAAGCTCTGTCGCAATGGCAAGACTCTTCAAGAGAACTGGAGATACTGCGGTCGAGGCACGCGGAGCTATCCACCGGCATGGAGTCCATCGTTCGGCACGAGATTGACTCGGCCCTCGCAGAGAAAAACGCGGAGATACAACGACTCCGCGGCGATATGGAAGTCGCAAGAGAGAGGATCCGGGCGCTACAGTCGCAGATCCTCGAACGGCCTGTGGACGACACTGTGGTCTTCCACGATGAGGACTATTTTGAACAGGCATGTCAGAAATTGTGTCAACAAGTACAAGGCTGGGTGCTGCGGTTTTCGAAGTTCAGCGACCTCAAGTTATGTCGGACTACCAGCGAAGTCCGAGAGGAGAAGATTGTGGATAAATTTGACAATGCCATCTTGGACGGCTCCGACGTGGACGTGTACCTGGCGGATCGAGTCAAGCGACGCGACGTCTTCATGTCGGTTGTGATGACTATGATCTGGGAGTACGTGTTCACCCGATATCTTTTCGGCATGGAGCGAGAGCAACGACAGAAGCTGAAGCAGCTGGAAAAAAACCTGGGCGAAGTAGGGCCGGCCAGCGCCGTGCATCAGTGGAGGGCGCTTACACTCACCCTGCTTTCCAAGCGTGAGAGCTTCAAAGCTCAAAGAGAGTCCGACACGGAAGCAGTCGCGATCGAGATCTTCTCGACCTTGTCGCGGTTCCTCCCCCCGCCACAAAATCTGGAGGAACAGATCGTCGGATCCCTGCGCAACGTCATGCGCACGGCAGTGGAGCTGTCGATCGAGATGCGTACCCAGCGAGCGGAGTACATTATGCTGCCACCGTTGCAGCCGGAGTACGACACCAATGGTGATCTTGCACGGAAAGTATATTTCAATGCAAGCCTAATGAATGAACGGAGTGGAGAAACAACCAGCAACGAAGAGCTCGAGCGCAACCGGGCCGTCGTGCGCATGGTGCTCTTCCCACTTGTGGTCAAGAAGGGCGATGACAACGGCGTTGGTGACGAAGAGATTGTCGTTTGTCCGGCACAGGTCTTGGTTGCCAGGCAGGACAAGGCGAAGAAACCGAGAAGCTCGACGAGACATGTGAGTGGCGGGAGCGATGCGAAGAGCCTGAGGGCTATCAGCACCCACAGTCTTGCGATGAGCGGAATTGAAGGGAACGAGAACATGTTTTGATGCACATAATACGGGTGCGGAGTTTGGCTTGACCTGCATGGCGAGGCTGGTGGCGTTTGTAACTTTGGGCGGGCGTGATGATTTCGAAAAAGCCTTTTTTTTCGAGGGTGGATCAAGACCCGGAGGGTTTTTATTGACGCCGACACGAATCTCTTAGATGCTTGTTAGCTAGTTGGATATGTGCAGAAGTACTCATTTTAGTTACTCCGTCGTTACAGTTGTCACGGACTGCCGCTCCCACCGTGCGCGCCCGTGGTGGCACGACCCTCTTTTTCTGGCGCGTCGAGACGGCCTGGTAACTCGGCGCTGAGTGGGCGGTTGAGATGCGGAGTTCTGATGGTCGAAATCGTGGTGGGCGAGTCACAATTGCACCCACGTCATGGCAATGGCCCGGATCGACTTTGCCCAACACCACCATTTCTCGATCTTCCTCTGTGCCTGAGTCTACCACATTTTGCTATCTCCTTGGCGGCACGAGCTATCCATGATTTGTCTCACAGCTTGATTCATGCTCTATCCATGCTCTGCTTAGAGCTGTTGTTCTGTGATCGGTCCTCGAGGCTGGGTTCACTCTTCTCTCACAGCTGAATGCAGCCTCTCCCACCTCCGAAGCGAGGGCAGTCGTCCCAGCCGACCGGAGCACACGACCAGACTCGACCAGGAATGGATCCTTCAGCCTCTTCTCAAACTGCAGCGGCAGGCGAAGGCAGACTCTCCACTGTCTCCACAACAGCGGCAGATGGCAAAAAGAAAAGAAAACACCGTGCAGGGAAGAAACGCCGTAATCGTCGTCAGTCGTTTGCTGCTCCTTCAGAAACCTCCGCCATGGCCAGCGGTCGAGATGGCCCGACAGACGACCCCTTGATCGAGGAAGCACAGCCTTCACCGATTCGCCAGTCGATCTATCGGAGCAATACTCGAAACCTCAGCGACGAGAGCCTGGACAGCGAAGCTCTCCTCGACCATCGGGATCAGCCGACCTTACGTCCTCGCCGTGATAGCCGATTGAACCCCTTGTTCGCCGCCTCTTATCGAAACAATCACTTCCCCAAACCCGAGACGGGCGCTCGAAACAGGCAAAGAGGTCAGCAGGGCACCTCGAGTCGTGACGGGTCAGACAATGAAGATGCCAGTGATAAGACACCTCTGCTATCTGGTGCACACCAGCACAAGAGCCCCGAACAGGCTGGCTACGGACTTTTTAGGGTCAAGTCCAACACGTCTACGCTGTCGGTTGGATCCAAGCCACCACGAAGGCAGAGAACAATCGGCACACCTAGTCAATCGGTCCCCAAGTCTGATGCAAGCTACGATGTCAACAATCCTCCGTCTGTGCCCGGGAGCCCGAGGCTCGGCGCTCTCTATGAAGATGTCATGGTCGACGAGGTCAACTTCCTCAACCGTTCTCCGGACAGCCGGAGAAATGTCGCTGGTGGAAGCAAGGACGTTCTGATTGACATCGATGGTGATCACGACGATGATCCCAACTCCGCACCACCGAGTCCCCGCCTCAGACCAGGTGGTCTCCAACGACACCGTTCAACGACCATGAACGCCGAGGCGGATGTATGCTTCCCAACTGAGGATGTTTCCGAGACCGGCGATGTTTTCGACAGGGCGCACGCCGAGGGCCGGTACCCAGGTGGCCAACGACGGAGACGTCGTGAACGAGAAGACTGGCCCAAGTTATGGGTGCTCGACGAGTGGGCTCGAGAGGAAAGAGAAGCACGGGCTGCAGGCGAACGGCGAGCAAAGAAAATCAGCGAACCGGTCTTTGTCGAGGGCAGACTACGTCCGCGCAAGAGCGCCTGGCATCGTGTCGAAGAAGACAAGCAATATCGATTCACCTATTTCAACGAGGACTTCCAGAGCACCATCCACGCCGAGACGATATCTGAGCTGGTGCAGCCCGACGGAGGTTTCCGCGAGCTGTTCATCCCGGACCCGCCTGAGATAGCTGATTCCAGCGAGAGCGAGGACGAGGATGTCCTAGACATGACCAGTGCCTTGCAAAGCCCAAAGTCCACGTCAGCGCTAGAGAAAACGTCTGGAATGCCCAGCCTGGCGGATTCGTTGAAACCAGTGACGAGTACAAAGAGTTCAGACAAGAGCAAGAACTCGGGGAGCGCCACACCGCAAAACAGGCAACCATCGACTCAGGCGCCGAAGCCCAAGAAATATGGCCCGCGTCCGACATTCTGGCTTGACGTCTTGTGTCCCACCGAGACAGAGATGCGCGTCCTGGGCAAAGCATTCGGAATCCACGCACTCACAACGGAGGACGTCCTGATGCAAGAAGCCCGAGAAAAGGTGGAGTTGTTCCGCAACTACTACTTCATCAACTATCGGACCTTTGAGCAGGATACGCACAGTGAGGACTACCTGGAGCCTATCAACATGTACGTCTGTGTATTCGGGTACGGGATCATCACCTTCCACTTCTCCCCGATTCCACACCCAGCGAACGTGCGGCGGCGCATTCGGCAGCTCTCGGACTATCTTCTTCTGAGCGCAGATTGGATCTCGTATGCCATCATCGATGATATCACCGATGTCTACGGTCCTTTGATCACACATATCGAGCAAGAAGTCGACGCCATCGACGACCTCATTCTTCGAGCGTTTCAGCATACTGCCGCGCTGTCGGGCGAGTATGGCGAGAAGGGAATCAACGAGAAGAATACAGATGAAGGAGATCCAGGTGTGAGCGGTATCGACATGTTGATCAGAATAGGAGAATGTCGCAAGAAGGTCATGTCGATGTATCGCTTGTTAGGAAACAAGGCCGACGTCATCAAGGGCTTTGCGAAACGCTGCAACGAGCAGTGGGAAGTGGCCCCCAAGTCGGAGATTGGCTTGTACCTTGGTGATATTCAGGACCACATCTTGACCATGACGGGCAACCTGTCGCACTATGAGACGCTGCTGAGCAGGGCACACGGCAATTACCTCGCTCAAGTCAGCATCCATATGAATGAGAGGCAGGAGAAGGTATGTGCACCCGCGTCGCTACCAGACCATGAAGCTAACTGATTTCCTAGACTGCCGATGTCCTCGGCAAACTGACTGTGCTGGGAACAATTGTCCTACCAATGAACATAGTGACCGGCATGTTTGGCGGCAACTTCAAAGTCCCTGGTCAGGACGTGGACAACTTATGGTGGTTCTGGGGCACCACGGCTGGGTTGCTCGTCTTTGGCGTCTTGTGCTTCTTGTGGTGCAAGAAAGTGTACAAGATCGTGTGATCCAGTTCGATTGGATATGTGTGCAAGCATACGGACCGCCAACAGTCGGAAGCACTGAGGTTTCGTTTCTTCGCTTTTGTGTTAGTAGGATGTCCACCCGGTCGGTAGTGGAAAGGGTTAGCCTAGCATTGGACATACTGAACAGTGTTGATGTGGGTTTAGTATCATCAGTGCCATCGTATGCACGTGGCAAAGAAGTAGTCAATCCGGATACGATGCGGTGGCAGTGGAGCGATTCGCTGTCCATGCAATCATCGATAAGTATCACATGTGCCGGAGTACCTCGCTACACTTGTATCGGGGGTTTGTGTTCAGCCGATGGCTGTGCATCGCGTGGCAATCCGAGTGTAGTATGCAGTATGTGCAGAAGGGGGTCAAACGCAGATACTCCATATGCAGTCACATTCGTCCAGGCCAGGGAGCAAGAAACCCCGGAAGCACCCTCTAAGCAATGCATCTTGTCAGGAAGACGATGAACCAGACGCTGCAATATAATACTTCTGACAAGGCCAAGGGAGGAATGAGCTCGGTCATAGTATGTATACTATAGTACCCCGGCCTGGGACATGCATATTGTGCCGCATCGGGTCGTATGGTATTGGTACTTATAGGTCAAACTCCACATATGCACCAGACAACTAGAAGGGAGGAAGTTTTGGGCCCGCTCGCTACAGTATATCCTGTAAAACGAGTACAAGTACTGTATCTCGAAGTCAACCAACATTGCAATAGCACGGTACAAGACAGTACAAATTTACGAGGCTCACACGACAATCAGCAACAAGTGAGTGAGTGAGTGAGTTGTCCACGCTGTGGATTCTCATTCTGTAGGGACTGGTGTTCAGCCCGTGCCAGCTATATCAGCTATGTCGGGCATTAACGATAGGTGGGTACGGAGTGAGTATGTATGCATCCCGTTCATTTTCCACGTCAAGCAACAAGCAACGTTGATGATGCCAAAAGCAGACTCGCTCCCCTTAAAGGCCCCCAGAATCGCTCAATATCCGCCACACACACGTCCATCGGCATGGCTACGAAAGAATCGTGGCACTCGTATCATTTCGTCCCAGCATGCATACGCACGCACCAGCTCATAGTCGGTGTGCAGAATATGACAACTTCATACATACTCGTTCTCGTCCTAGAGATGGCTTTTTTCTTAAAAAACCAAGATCTTTGGCCCGTCACCACTGCCGGCAGCCCAGCTGATGGTGTCGGAATCACCGACAGGAACAACCTCACCGCCATAGATCATCCCCGCGATAGTGGAGCACGGGAACATCCCGTCGACCGTGGCTCCTGGTCCCGAGCCGGCCTCCCACACGGCCCGACCGTAAGCGTTCACCTGGATCGTGCCTAGGTGTTGGTTTCTCAAGTTCCCATTAGGCCATGTCGACGTATCCATCTCGGCGGGGGCCAGGGAAGTGAAGAGCTGAGCTTTGCCCGTGCCGGTGACAGATCCTGACGGATCGTTGCCCAGGTCGAAAACGAGTTGGCATTCGTTACCGCCGTACTGGCTCGGAAGCTCGAACGTGACGAGCGTGGTGATGTCTCGACCTCCATTCTGAGGATCGCGGGAGACGAGGCCGCGGGATGTGTGGAAATCGACCGCGCCGGTGGAACTTGTGTACTGCGAGGTGAAGTCGGGAAGGATGGACGCGATGGGTTGTTGTCGTCGGATGATGGGAGAAGAGGCTTGAACAGTGCCGACGGGTTCGGTGCGAGCAACGAGGGGTGCAGCGGTGCTCAAGGCAGCGATGCTAAGTAGACCGGCGACGATGGATTGAGCGTACATTTTGAACTTGACGTTTGCTTTCTCTTAGTGATTGGTCAAAGGTAGAAAGTGACTGCTCGGATTGACTTGGCTGGAAAACGAATGTCACAGTAATCAATGCGCTGAAGAGATTGCAGTGTCGATTAGAATTAAGTAATGAGCGTGTCAAGGAAACAAGAAAGAGACTGACAATAGGAAAAAGGAAAATAAGGAATGTGCTGGTTTAGCTGTTGCTATGTATTCAGTTGGAATGCTGGGAGGAAGACATATCTGGACGAGGCAGGTGTTGGGGCCGTCTTATACTCAGAAGATCCTCGCACATCGCTTTCGGCATTTTCGACGCACCCCGGACAGCTGAGCATGCTGTGATTGCTTCCAAGCGAGTCTGGCGGCGTGTCTGCAGAAGCCAGAATCCGAGGTCAGGTGTTACTTGCGGTGCTACCAAGTCGTGCGGCAATGGGAGGTTTCTGCCATCGGCTGCTTGGCTGCAGCTGCGCAGCACGAGGCTGAGCCCTAAGTGGCCAGATCGCTAGCCAAACTTGCGGCTGGGTACGAGGTGAAGCCCCAATGGATGCGGAAATAGGACCACCATAGCCGCAACCGAGAAGTCTTTCTGTTTCTGTGCGCCCGTGGCTTGCTGAGGGCTGTTGAATATCGTCGGTGCAACGCTAATGCTACCGAAGTTGATGCATCCTCTTGTCAACTTTCGAGCCATACGACGAGGACGTCCCAAGCATGAATTCACCCAAGCTTCCTGGCTCTCGTAATCATGCCTGTAGTGTCCTGCAGCAGGCTGTTTGTGTTCCATGAGGTCTGATCGATCGCAGCCTTCCATTTTGGAACATGGCAAATCGCCGCATATCAGCGTTCCCCATAATGAGGCCAAGGCTGAGCTCCAAAGATATTGCTTCCCGCGCAAGATCATTAACTGACATGCTCGTCGCCTTCAAGTGCATAGACCTTGATCCGGACGGGGATCTGTTGTTGTTCACCAGCCAACTGGATTGAAGAGACAGTCACCACAATTTCGGTCGACTAGAGCGACTTCGCTGAGGAGCCTTCTGAGACATATCTACCCCACTCAGGCCCTGCGTGAGATGTGTCTGAGATCGGACTGATCGTTATAATGCGACATCCTCCATCTCGGCGCCATTCCCTTCTTTGGATTTAGGTAGTTGTTGGGGCTCGGGAGATTCGTCTTCATCTTCGTCCTCATCTGCATCTGCCGGCTCTTCGTCAGTGGCCCTCCCCTTTCCTTTTGATTCAGTTGTTGGTTCCTCATGATCATCCGCCTCTTCTTCCTCTTCTTCCTCTTCCTCCTCCTCCTCCTCATCAACCGGTGTAGGCGGTAAATCCTTTTGCGGCGGAGGCGTGGGTAGTACCTCTGGACCCGGCTCTCCACTGACTGTGCTTTCTCGGTCAGGACTTTTGGGCGTTGGTTCCTTCGGCCTCTGAGGGACGTTTGCTTGTTGCGGCGCAGTTGTAGTAGAAGGGCGAGCTTGCGCGAGAGAAGGATTGGATCCCACTTGTCTCTGTTTGGGATCTGCGTCGAGATAGTATCCACGAACGCCGATAATCTTGCCTTCCCGCTCACATCCTTCGACCCACTCTGGTCTCACAATCGGGATATTCATCTCATTTGCCTTCTCCCACTCCCGACCACGACCTTCGGTGCATACAAAGTGGGTGGTGTCAATTCTAATTGTGTCGTTCATCCTGGCCCCGATGCGTCCAATGGCCATTTCAAGGCTCTCTCTCAGTGGTGGAGGAAGTATTCCAGGGGTGACGGTTATGCCCGTCAGGTTGTTCATGGTGTGCGTCTTAACAGTCAGCGTGTTACTCGTATAGACGCCGCCACTTGTCTTGAGCACGAGGTAGAACGAGTATTCCGAGTCGATTTGCAGCCCGCTCATCTTGGTGCTGAGCGTCTCCAAAGGACGGGGGATGTTTCCTGCTTTGCTTCCATTGCGGTAGAGAGCAAGCGAACGTAGACTTGTGGTCGCTAACTGAATAGGATCCCATTCGAGGACGAGGGAGGTTTGAGTGGCATTCCGTAGTCGGAGAACAGGGGTCGCCGGGACATTGATGCCATACGTGTTGAGTATCTGGCTTTGCAGCGCTGCGAACGCCGCGTGTGATTTTCGTTCTGCTTCATGGTTTTGCTTGACTTCGATGTCCACGATCGACCCGGAGGTGATGGTCGAAGGGAGGAGGATGGAGGGAAACTCAATCTAACGCGAAATGTGAGCACCATGCGCCGATCTGTGAGTTCGTCCACCTCACCAGTCTCTTGTCTTGGGTGAGGAGGACCGCGACGCCCGCGTCAACCTTGCCCACCGTCAGGGACACCAGCATATCTAAAGCTCAGGGACAGTTCTGGAAGCGTGAGGACACCGAGGCGAGCGACTTGAAGGGGACGGGAAAATCAATTTGTTGAGCAGTAGGATGCTGTGTCTCCTGCAGGAGGGAAAGTCAATGGAAATCTCAGGTCACGTGCACCGTCGAATCCTCCCAGGGGTACAGCATACTAAGATAGAGCCACATAAGCAGGGACGATATATGTCCTCCGGCTTATCGAAAGATGCGACACGAGCACATAGGCTTTATTACCACGATACAATTGGTTTCCGCTCGTAGGGGTATCTCACTCGCGCCCGAACACCACCCCGACTCGTAAACCTTCCTTCACATCTATGAATACCGATTATTAGCATCACAGGTTACCCGAGCTTGCTCCCTTTGAGTCTCTTGAAACAGTACTATTGCCCATGACTTGGCCCCTGAGCTTCTTGGTTCATATCAACCCACCTCTTCAGCAGATCGCTCGGCTCGGAAGTATTCTCAGAGGATCGACGTGGTCCCCCAAGCCGTCATGTGCGACCCTCGTATGGCGATGTGCAGTGGAAGACTCTCGGACGTAGTTGTCTGATCGATATCGCCTATTTTGGGATAAATGCCACAAGTGCAAGGCAGTGGCATTGTCGACGAGTTTGACAAGCTCCCGGAAGACAGCGACTGTGCCGTGAAGCGGACATTTCCTCTAGTGGGCCACAGCTGCCTCTAGGAGAAAGACAAGGCGAAAGAGGTTCTATTCGAAAAGAATTCCTCGGTCCGCATGCAGAATCCGGTTGTTCGAAAAAGGGTGCAACCATCTCGCTCACAGGAGCTTTCGCCAGAGAGACCAAAGCGAGGATGAAACTTCACCAGCAGCCCGAGTGCTCCCTCCGTCCTCCTGAGCGTCCGTTTCTTGCGCCGATTTGGCTTTGGGTTCCAATTGTTGCACCTTGCGGACCAAGGACTTGACCAAGGCATGAGACGCGCCCACGAGTTCGCGATGAGCACAGGTGATGCCACGATCGGAGAATATGAGGATCTCAAGGGTGCCTCTCAGACCAGGTCTATATTCCTTGCCGTCCTTTGGGCCACTTCGCTTCCTCCCATTGTGATAGTAACCATGGTTTTTCAATGCTTCAGCGAATGCGCTGGCCCATCTTCGCTTCAGGCGATTGCGGAGAACGGCCTTGTTGACCTGCTTGTAGCTTATGTTGGAGATGACACGCCAGGAGAGTCTGTCAGGAGGCAGCCGCGAGTAGTAGTCGACCACTGCAGCACGTTTAGGGCTGTACCGGTCGACGATAAATTTATGGTCGAACAGGGTCGGGACATTCTCGACGGGCGTATATCGTGCCTTTAATCCGAAGCCGAGCGCTGCTGGGATCTGGAGGGGTTTGAAAGAGCGACTGACAGGAACAGGGGCCATGGGACATACATCTTTGCCTGGCCAGAGACGAGACTCGGGGGGAGGCGACCGTCGAACAGCGGAAATACAAGAAATGGTTTCGGGGCTGCCAATCACGGTCTAGCGGCTGCCGCGCCCAATGACGGGCGAGTCTCGTTGCAGGCACAAACAAACGTCAACCGCCTCGCACTGATCTTCGCTTTATTTCGCAGTCATTCTTTTCCGATATCCCCTGCACCACCCCTCTGAAAGGAAATCTTCCAGGACAACTTCCCCCGAACCGACGACACTCAGACCGACAACAAAAGACGCTCGACTGTTGAGAGCCGATCAACATGCCTAAGAATAAGGGAAAGGTGAGTCTGCAAACATCCATCCCACTTTGACAGCCGCCACACCGCATGCAGCCCTGCCTCATTCACACAATACCCCGCCACCAGCGAGGGCCACGAACAACACCCGACAACCACATCTACACAGATCCCTGGGACACTCGCACTAATACGCATATGTATCTAGGGTGGTAAAAATCGACGTCGAGGCAAGAACGAAAACGACAACGAAAAACGCGAACTCACCTTCAAAGAAGAGGGGCAAGAATATGCTCAAGTCCTAAAGATGCTGGGCAACGGCCGGCTCGAGGCCCTGTGCTTCGACGGTGAGAAGCGCCTCGCTCACATCCGGGGAAAACTGCGCAAGAAGGTCTGGATCAACCAGGGAGACATCATCTTGTTGTCGCTGCGGGATTACCAGGATGAGAAGGGTGATGTGATTCTGAAGTACAGTGCCGATGAGGCGAGATCGCTGAAGGCATACGGAGAGCTGCCTGAGAGTGCGAAGATCAATGAGACGGATACCTACGGTCACGAGGGCGTGGACGACAATGTCGAGTTCGACGAGGATCGGGACAGTGACTCGGACAAGGATGTCGACATCGACGACATCTAAACAAACAGAGGGTTTTGCTTTTTGCATGCATCGAGATCAACATAGATGCGACGATGAATTTGATGAGGTGATGCAGCAGTTTTACGAGCAGCATTACACACAGACGACCGTGTTCATGATTGATGGGAGTTCGAGCGCTGGGTTGGGTTCAGTTTTGAATTACAGACTTGCAAACCGTTCTTGTTTCCGCGAATCCTGCTATTCCTGTCGATTCAATTTCTGGTGCATAGTTCTCCCTTCTTTCGTTGGCAAATCCCGCGCCGATGATTTGGGAGCCCGCTTCTGAACAAAGTATAGCTGCCTGTACTGCATTACACCAGATATAGAGCTGCCACTGCACCTATGAGCCGTCCCGGATACTCTAGTCTCCTGCCGGCCGCACCTGTAAACCCTGGTGGCGCCGTCGTGCTCGTCGGGCTTCCGGATGTCGGCATGCTTTGGCTAGCAACAACCGTGGGCTGAAGCTGCGTAGTGACAATGACAATGCTCGGTCCTGTCGGTTGTGGACTCGCTGTAGATGCAGAGCTTGGATTCGCTGTTGACGTAGGACCTGATTGCGGAGGAGTTGAGCTGGGGTCAATAGTCTCGATGGTGTAGATGCCTGAGGTCTCACTCGAAGGCAGAGGTGGCAATACAACTGTTCCCGGTCCGCTTGATGCCGCACTGATATTGGTGTATGGTTGACTTGTTGATGCAGTCAAGTTCGGTGGCAGAGACAGTACTTCCAGCGATGAAGAAGACGTGAGAGAAACGGAAGGTACTGTGGTCACAGCACCCGTCCCCATAGGCGTGGCTGTACCATCGGGGATAGTATATGTGCTTCCGTCCGTGCGCTCGAGTTCGGTGCATTGGGCGGTTAAACAGCAAACGGCCTGATCTTGATACGTGGCGCAGATTCGCCCAGGATTGCAATATCCTCCGTTGGAACAGCACACGCTTCCATCCAGCGGTACACAGCCATCACCGCCACAACACGCCTCGCCTGAATCACAAGCACCACCGCCAATTGGGCAACAAACGTTGTCGGTCCCCCTGAAGCAACCGTCTGGATGGCACTGAGTCAGTGCCGGATCTGTTTGGAGGTGACGGCCGTCTTACCTGCACATTGGGTTCCTGAACAATCTTGTCGCTCGAATAGGTGAACACCATAAGGGTATGCACCGTTCAAAACGTCGGTCTTGACGGTCGCCAACCTCGGCCTGTAGGATCTCGCGAGCAGGATACCCTCTGTTTCGGCAGGAAGGAAAGAAGCAACAGATGCTACCGAGAGAAAGGCGGCGGACGACAGAGTTGCAAATCTCATGATTTGACCCGGTGGTTTGATCATATTCTACGGCTGAAGAATCAGTACAGCCTTATTAGCCCTGGTCTCCTTCCGAGATATATCACGCGATCCAAGCGCAACGCAGCAGCGAGAGCCGCAGATCAGGGCGGACATCTACTGCTGAGAATCAGCTAATGCGTGTCGAGAAGCAATTGCAATGAATGCGGAGAGGAGCTGTTGGCACAATTCATGGAGTCGACGTGTTTCTAGATGCGAGGGGCCTGGGCTTGGGCACCGTCGTGAAGCGCAGGACATACGAGTTGCCAAGGCAAGCTGAATACCGGGTTCCAATGAGGCTGTGAGATGTGTGAATCGATCCTGCTCTGCCTCGTATTCGGGATCGGGTACCCTCCAATTGAGTAGTGGTGCTTGCCCGAGCCTTGCAGGAAGATCTGAAATCGAATGGGATTAAAGCTTCAACCTCGCGGCACAGTGGTGCTGTCTCGTAAGTCTGAAATGACCAAAGCTTGATCTCCATCAATGATTGCGAATTAAGACTGCCATAAGTGACACTACCATGAGCTGGGCAATGGCTCACATAGATTGATCTTCCTCGTCACCGACCCTCCGGGTGAAGAATCTGACGATCTGCCGCCCAGATTCTCTGCCAACAAGGGGATCAAGCTCTTCGAGGCTCATGTTGGCGACCTCCAGCACATTTCGAGTCTCGAGATACAGCCGACTGGCATTTTTGTCAGACACTCCTGGAATCGTTCGCAGCAAGTCTTGGGGCCCCGTGTTGAAGGTTCTCTCTTCCGGGTCCTCGCCCGCGACTAGGCCAACCTGTACTGCTTTATATGGATCTGGCTCTTCTTGCTGTTTCTTGAGTTCTTCGAAGATTTCGGCAGTCTGATATGGTGACGATGCCCAGATTATCTTCAGTCTAGGGAATCGAATTGTGAGAAGAACAAGTTTTGTCTGCAAGCTCCTGGTCTCGGCATCGGGTGCTTTCAACGTGCCCGATAAGTCAGCAAAGGGATCAAGGGTGAAGGACTTGTTCTGGTCAAATTCGATCAGTAAGAACGGATACTTGTAATACTGGAGCATCGTCTCTACTTGATTGTAGAGTCGTCCATTGTTGAAAGAACCGATCAGGTCCGGGATTGACTTCCGCTCCACGCAAATATCTGGTGAAAGGACGTAATCCGCAACGGTAAGTTGGCACGGCACAATTTGCATGCTTCGGCCGTGAAGCAAACTTGGCAACGATGAACGAAATTCTCTGACATCCACAATCACCCGTGGAGGGGCGGCCGTGGCTGCAAGTCTTCCGCCGCCTGCGATCCTAGTATTGACAGTACGCAAGAATGCTTCCTCGGGATCAACATTAGCATCCGCGAGAGTGACCGCCATGCTGCCTCGCTCTTTGATGAGCTTTGTAAAAGCGTCCTTCTCTCGTCGGACCGAGGAGAGGTACCGCTGTTCTTCGACACTGTTGCCGTAATAGAGGAAATAGACTCGAACACTGCGGTCTGAATGACTAGATCTGTACACTTCGACCCTCCGTATGAAATCTGCGGAGGGTGAAAACATGATGATGTACTTTGGTCTGATCTCTTCGAGCAGTTGATCGTCTTGGTCGCCGTCATAGGGGTGAACAACGATTTGGTCTTCCGGAGTATACAACTCAAAGAAGTCTTCTCCGGCGTTGGCCAGATCGTCAACCATCACATCTTCTTTCTGAAGAGCTTCGGCCCTTGTAGGTCGTAGATCTGCAAGAAGATCGGCAACATGTGCTGCTTTGTCCTCAACCATGGCAACTGCCCCACTAGCAGTGCGGAATGGATTGAGCCCTGACGCACCTCCACCTCTGACGCGCCTTCGTTTATTTGCCGGCGCCTTACTGTTGAGGCGAGCAGAAGCAGTATTGCTCCCTTTGATGTTGTTGAGCGATTTCTGGTTCTCCTCAAAGAGTGTGGAGCTGACTTGCGTGAATGTATCTCGCCAAACCAGGTACTCTCGAAGCTTTCGTCGAAGCATAAATTCCGCAGACCCCTTCGCTTCTTGCTCTTCGATCTCGTGAGGAGCTCGACCATCATCCATGTCTTGCGGAAGGGGCTTCACATGCATAGTCTGAAGGTATTCGCGAATTTGACGGCAGGTCCTCAAGTCGCTGCACATCACCAATATCGTCTCGTTGGAATCGCTTCGTGTCGGAGTCAGATATGCATCGGTTTCAATTTCTTGCAACAGCTCCGCAAGTACTGCCCATTTTGGTTGCTCTTCGAGAACCGGTGTCAAAGAGTCGGGCAGCTTTGACGTGGGCAGCACGCCATTGTCTTCGACTTTTCCGGAGTACACTCTGCCTCTGGCCGAGTTGAAGATTACTGCGGCGGCATCCATGTACAGCCAAGGCGATTGATCTTGTTGCCTGGAATTCGGCGGGGGGGAGTGCGTCGCAAGGACGGTGTCGAGATACTTGAGAAGCGACACACAATCATAGCTGAGCAGGGAGTTTAATATGGTCCGCAAGACTGTCAGGTCATTTGCAATTTGTTTCGTTCGCCAACTGATTCGGTGCCAGACTGGGTCGAGTTGTCTCCGGACAATAGCATCAAAGTTTTGGTGCAAGGCTGAGTCCAGTGTCCAGTCGTCCATCTCCAGGCTTGAATTGGCCTTCTTTAATTCTGATATACTGGTCTCGACGCATTCCATTACGGCTTGCTGGATCGCTTTCATCGATGCTGTCATTTCAATCTCCAATTCAATAACCTCCGCTTTCTTCTTGCCCTCAAGGCTCTGAGCAATCGAGACATGAAACCTTGGCCACAGTGAAGGCTTTCTCAAGAAGAGATTTCGCATCATGCTCGCTAGAGGTGCGTACGATGAGGTCAGGGGTTCTGGAGAGTCGCTGAACGCTTTCAGGAAGCCGATTTTGTTGTGCTGCCTGAAGCTTCTGACAATGAACGCTTCAATACTGGTAGCAACGACGCGCTCCGCATGGAGAACAACAAGCCCGGTCACAGTTTCTGGGTCCAGCAGTTTGGAGAGGAGATCCACAATCAAAATGCGGCTGGTCACGGAGACGATGCCGCCCTCTGAGTAGATCTTTTCGCGTGCCGCCACGGTGGCCTTGTCAGTGTTGATGACGCGAAGACCTTTCGCCAAAGGAGTTCGGGAAATGGCATAGTGCTCTGCCAGCGCTTCGCCAATCCACTCATTTTCACGATCCTCTGCTCCAACGATGATGACGAGCGAATTACCTGCTGCATCGTACGTATGCAATAGGTTGGTCACGATTTTCAGGAGACCCAATCCGCGAGCGAGTATGACCAATACGTCTTCGGCGCGCAAGAGCTGATAGATTTCCTGCTGAAATTGCTATCAAACCAATTAGCAATCAAGGGCGAAAGAGGCGTCGTAGCATTCACCCGTAAAATGATGCTACATCGAGAAAGACTCACAAGGGGAAGCGAAAGCTTGACCGGCGGCTGAGATGTAGCCGCCGGCATTTTACATTGCACTTTGTCTAGAGAGAAAGACTGAAACGGTCAGTTGAAGGACGATGTGCACGACCGAGAAGTTGTTCAAGCAGGCTGTGGCAAGGGCGGCTTAGCGCCTTTGCTCCGCCAGAGTAAATGTACGGCAGAACACAATTACAGTTATCTCTTTTCGGTTCGCCCCCTGCTCCTTCAGCGAGCGGTGGTGTCTCTGGAAAGGTCAGGATTCTGATTCTGGTGATGATGGCGAAGAAATGTCCGGAGACGCCTCTTCCAACGACGGGTTCTGCCACCAGGTGCTGAGAGCCGCTAGACCCACAGATATACGACATGAAGGGGATTGAAGTACCGTTCTTGGTCATGATCTCGCCCATCACATTGTCGTTTCAAAGAGAATGATGGCCCCCTGTAGGAGGTGTACCACACCACGCCAGCAACTGCATGTACGAGACGCTGATGGTGTGGTAACTAGATCCGTGCGCGGATTGTCTGATGTTGTATCACCACGGGCCAGTAACAGCCAAGGCCCGCAGTGCAGCCGCAATAGTCTCACTATCGTAGGAATCCTAGTCAATTACCTCCGCAGCAATCACACAGCACTCGACGCGCTCTCTGCCAGTTTCGCCTCCGCCTCGCTATACGCCTCCGACGCATGCGCCAACACCTCGAAACGAGCCCTGACAAGCCGTCCCAACTCCCGACCCCATGCAAACCGCCCCAAGATGCGGAAAATCCCGACCACAAGCATGAAAACGGCCTTGAAGGTATAGAACGGACCAACATGCTCTTTTATCTTCCGCATGAAGCTCTTCCTCTTGGTCGAGTTGCTTTGCCGCAACGCAGGACGCACGGTGTACCAATCTCGTGTCTGCCGGTAGGAACGCAGGTCTCGGTCGCATTCGGGACAGAAGTACAGCGCTGCCTTGGCGCGGGTAGGTCCTGTGGTTGGATTTCGTTGCATTTTGCGGCCGTAGCGGTAGGCCTGCCAGCGCCTGCGGAGAGACTTTGCCAGCGTGTACAGGCTGAAACAGGGCATGCACAGACAAAATATGTTGAGCACGGCAAGTGTTGCTAACACGAAGGACCGGCGGAGGTAGGCTTTCTTCCGCCCCGACTTTCTCCCGCCGAGGGTTGGCGATGTTCGTGAATGACCACTATTCCTACTGTCAGACCGACTTCTTGTCTTGCGCCAGCTGTGGAACGTGAACCCATCTGGCGAGACGTCTAAGATTGGATATGGCCGGTCGAAACTTCCCCATCTTGATCTCCCACGGGATTCTGCTCTGCTGTCTAAGGATGAGGACGAGTTACACGGCATGCGGTGTTCATTCACACTGCTGTGGTGCTGTCCATGCCTTTCTGTCTGTAAGAACGGCATGGGGCGTCCACTGATACCATTGTATATGCTTGCCGAGTCGTCAAAACTGTTCGTACGATGAATTTTATGCGCAGCGCGTCTGGCCCGAGGGAAAGCGTCATTGTACGACGACATCCAGAGCAAAGCCTCATCGTTGACATCGGCGGGCAGCCACGGCGGTGCGGACGCATCAGTCGGACGGCGCGCTGCCGATGCCGACGAGTTGTCATCATCCTCCTGTTCGAATTGCTGCCAACGCTCGCTGGAAAAGTCCGGGATATCGGTATGCTTCTTCGTCACCAGCTGGTTCTCCAGATCATTGAGCTTGTGATGCCACCACGTGTTTCTTTTTCTCTCTTGTTGTATGGCCTGACGTTTGGAGCGCAAAGGAGTGTTAAACGCTTGTCGCTCGCGATGTGGTAGAAGTGGCCACCCCGGCTCGTACTCGTCCCCAGCGTGGAAGCTTACTCGGCGAACGAGTTTGGCGTCATGAAACACGTGTCGATGACCGCTGCGGTCCGTGTAGATGAATCGGCCCGACGGCTGTGCGACGACTCTCGGTCGATAGAGACCACCGCTTATTTCGTTCCTCAAGCGGCGTGCTTCCCACACTGGCTGAACTGGAAGGGCTGGGGCTGGAGCATCATGCTTGAGCACCCGTTCGATCGTGGGAGCGTCAGCGCCATTCCGCTTACCGTCAAAGCTCCATCTCCTGACCGGTCTTTGCGCCTTAAAACTTATCTTCTGTGGTTGCTCGCGTGACGGCGGGACCCAGTAGTGGTAGATGCCGGTGTCATGCTGCAGCGCAATAGAAGGAAGGTCTGTGGGTTTCTGTGCCTTCGTCAGCGAGAGCATGAGTAATACGGTGGATGGGGCTTGCTTTTTTGAACAGATTAGCATGCTCAAGTAGAGCAGATACAATGGCTCGAGCGAGTCCGACCAAGCCAATGAAAAGGGGAATGAACTGGCCCGTCGAGCCTACATCGTAAACAGCATACACGTTGTTCCACGCTAAAGTGAGCTCGACTGCAAGTATAGAATAGATAATGACGGCCGTACTATAGGTAAACATGATGCCATGTAACCATCGACGGATCTTTCTGCTGATGGCTGTCCTTTTGCGCTGCTTTGGTAAGTTGAACTTGTTGCTGAGCAAGACGTTAGCTTTTGATGGCAGATGGGCCAAATGCTGTCAACATACCCTAGGAGATCCTCACGGTTTTCTGGACGAGTGCGCTCTGCGGGACTTCTTGGTTCGAACGCTGCGAGCATCTTGTCCTTGAGGGAATGATTTTTCGATCCCTCCGCCTGTGTCCACGGGATGGTGGCATACAGCAATATGGCGAGGTGGTATGCTGCATAGAAAGCGCCGACCACGATGAAGAAGTGCCGGACAGGTCCTGTCACGCGAACCCGGGCAAACAGGAAGACGTCGGTCGAGCATTCGACGCCCACATGCTTCAGACTTTGAGTACCCGATATCCAATACCATAGATTAAGGCTCGATGCTGTACAAGCGAGAATGAGGCGAACCGTGTACCTCAATGGAGAGCCATCAGAATACGCTCTGCCAAGCCTTGAAAGTAGCTGGCCAGCCAAATTCATTCGCTCTGACATGGATTCCGTCGCGCCTTTCAGCGCCTTGTATGTCTCTGCATTCAAGTTGCCGTCAAGAAACGCGCAGAAAAAGTCCACAAGCACAAATTGGCGGCCAGAGGCGCTGATGACGGCGAAAAAGAACAGCAAGATGAGTTGCAAGAGGACAAATCCCTCAACAATGAAGAAGTCGGACGACTGGCTGATGGACTTGATCAGTGCGAGTATCAAGGCGGACACGAAGATAATGTTCGCGATCCATGTGCTCGACAGCTCGTCCGGCAGGCAGTGGTTTGCGATGAGCGTAGAGATGACTTGGGTGTAGATGCCTATCCGGATGCCCAGGCCATACACGTCCGGATTGCCAGGCAATCGACAATCGTCCGTTGCCATGCCGGCGTAGGCTGTTCAAAACTGCAGCCGCGATTTGGAATGGCTAGCCCACGAATACAGAGGTCAACGAAGTCTAGCATGGATGGTTGACGAGGTCCGCAACGAACGACAGTAGCACGCCATTGCAGAACATGAGGGACGTGATGTGAGAAGTCTCCCCGTAAACACAGGTCGGTGAAGCACGAGGAAGACATTGTCGACGATCAGGCAGACGAGCTGAATTAGCGATCTGGGCATGTCCAGAGAGTGAACGTGCAAATGGGGGGCCCAAGGTGCGACAGTGACAAGACGCAACTACGCTACGAAGTACTTCTGGTGGCTTTTTGATCCTCTGTAATAGAGGCTACTGTAGTGCACTTGATCGAAAACAGGTGCCAAGGTTACCAAGTTGTTCTGTTGCCGCTGGAATACCACTACCTATATGCTCGTGTGGGTATCTATGTAATCTAAAGCAAGGATCATGAACTCGTACAATCATCAATGATTAGCTGGACTTCCTAACGCTCAGGCATTGCAAATTGTAGTCAGATTTTGGAAGATCCCCTCGCCAGTCCTCCCGCTCATCTCGGAATGAACTCGGGCTTTTTGTACCTGTTGAACTGTGGTGGCGGCTCGTCATCGTCAGGATAGGGAGGTCGTGGTGCGCCATAAGGCCTGACTGGCGAGATATGATGCAGGGGACGAACAGAAGGGGCAGGATCGTTGATAGGCGTTTTGGGAGGTCTCGGAGGTGGTAGCTGCGATTGGTTATATGCCGAGCTGGCAGGTAGTTGGGGTACCACCATTTTGTCGTCTCTGCCTCGATATGGCAAGTCGCTCGACAAGCGTGGTGGTGTTGACTCCCCAGGAACCAACACGAATTTGTCTTCCGATGATGTGTACTGATTTGGATACGGAGGGTTTCCAGGAACACGATAGTGCTGAGGCGGTGTGGTTTGGTACGTTTCTTCGTCGGCAGGAAGCTCAACAGCCTGTGGGTGAGACGGCGTTGGAGGAAGGTTATTCGGTCTCAGCGACCAGGTTGACTCCTGGGTGTGTTGACCGAACTGGCGTTCTTGTCTTCGTTTCATGAGCTCGATCTTAGCCATCTTTGTCGCCATCTCCATCAGTGCCTTTTGAACCGGTGGCTCATTCAGGTACTTCCTGGTGTTGATAGTCATGGGCGACAAATACTGCCATTCATTCATGGCGAACTCGCCTAGGCCGACCGAAACGTTCAGCCGGCAGTAGTTCTCGACAGGCACTCCGCGCTTAGCGAGCTCGGTCTTGAGCATCTGTTGGTGCGTCTCCTCACAGCCCTCGATTTTGGCAACAAGTCGGCGTCGAGCCTCGGCGAAAGCGCCCATGCTGCCCCCAACGAATCCTTCCCACCACTCGTGTTGCCGAGCATTAGTACCTTCTGGGCGCTTCCCTGTGCCAATGCTGATGAAGGCGCCAACTTCTCTGCCCGGCCACTCGTTCACCGCTGCCTCTTCGAGGAGCTGTGGTGCTGGATTGTATTTTCCCGCGCCCTCGTCGATGAAGACGGTCTGGCCTATTTGAATTGGCTTGAAGGCCAGACCCACCGCGGATGTGGCTCTTCCGGCTTCCCAGATCTTGCAGTTGTATTCAGGAGGAGGTTCCTTGCGGCTGTCATAACTCCGCAGTAGAATAGATGTACCGGTTCGGGAGTTGGTACCTTGAAGCACCGCTGTGACCGCACTAGTGCTGTCAGTCATGCCGTAATCTATAAAAATCAGGGGTCACTTACGTCTTAGTTCGGTTGGGCCGGTTGTCGTATAGGCTTGCGTTGGCGTTGCCCCATGCTGGGAAAGACGGAGAGACGATGGAATTGCGAATCGGTGTGGAGGGACTGTTAATCGAGTTGGCGCTCCTGATGCTCATTGACCTTCTCATTGCAGCGGCACTGGTGGTACTCATGGGACTCGTCAGGTCTTGAAACTCTCGTCCCCCAGAGGCTGTGCCGTCGTTACCCTCGTCTTCGAACAGGGTGTGTTCCTGTACGCAGAGCTTGATGGCCTCTTCCAGTTTGGACGCCTTGAAAAGAGTATGTTTGTAGGGAATGCCTGCGAATGTCTTGTCCGTCTCAAAGACCTTTCGCGTCATCTTCACATAGACGTCCATGCACGTCTCGAGATCCATGCGCAGTCGGCCCAGCATGATAGCGATCAGTCCTCCCGTCCCAGTCCCGCCGATGAGATCGAAATAGTCGCATGGCTTCGGAGTGCCAGTGTGCCCATCGGGTGGTTTTCCTTCGGTCTCGACGTACACTCTATGCATCAGTTCCCGAAGGATAATGAGCATCGAATAGCCGCGCACGCCTCCGCCATCTGCCTGCGTCAGTACGTTTCACGGGAACACGGAGCGCCGCTGCACGAACCGAGAGAGAGAATGCGCAGAGGCGGGCCTTTGGTGGTGTCTTTGCGTCTGAGATAGTTCTGATCCATGTTGAGTGCCAAAGCCTTCTGAGAGGATGGGAGATAGAAGGATGGCGACGGGGGAGAAGGAGGTTGTATCGAAGGTAGTTCGAAAATGTTCAGCGCCTAACTCTTCGCATCCAAGGCGAAATGCGGTCGTGATATGTATGGCCTATGAGGGGGACTTGAATGCTGCATGAACGCCTGGGCGCAGCGTGCCGAGTGAGACAGTGACGTTGCTGCCTCGTTTGCGCTAACCGAGCTACCCTTTCTAGGCGCCTCAGCCTTTCCAGGCTCATTCACTGGAGCTCGGGGCACCAAGGCACCCCCAGGACGAACCACAGCCACACACGAGCGCCGGGAGCCCCATATCCGAAGCCTGATCTCCCCTCAGGACATCCGGCTTTTCTCATCGAAAGACGCACTACCCACCATTTCGACGGTGGCCGCCTAGGGGCTGCTCAACCAGTTCTTGTTATTGTTTACTTATCCTGGATTGGGCAAAAGAGTGGCGTAATGAAGCCCTAGCCCTGTTTGCGCGTACCTGAACTGAGCCCTGGTCTTTGTATCTCTGTGTGTGGTACTTCGTATTGCTTGTTGCACTCTCCATCTGACGAAGAAATGAAGAGGCAGCGAAAGAAATCTGACCGAGACTTTCCTTCGTCCCAGGACATGAAAGGCTTCTTCCCCAACAGGCCGTGAGTCTGCTGACCACCGCTTATGCAGAACAGCCCTCGGAAGTCCCTTTCACGCCCTGACACTCCTTTGCGCAGTTTGCTGCTGTTGATATTGGCGCTCCGTCGACCAATCAAAACCCGCATCGCGACAGCAACTCGCAGTACATAACCGCCCACCACGAAGAACCCAACACGCCATCTTTCTTCGACTTCCTCCCATCGTACAGTACAAGAACCGCGTCCTCCGTGGTCCTGGACTGAAAGTCTGCCCATACACCTGATCTCCTAGCTACATTCCTTAGTGTTCCAAACACACTTCGACGATACTCAGCCTTGTCCAGTTTTCGCCTGGAAGCTGTCGTCTCAGACGACTCTACGATGTACCTAGCTGTTCTTTCAACGCGGCGCCGACATTGAAGCAGTATTCTTCTCCTAGTAAGCTCCACACAGCTACCAGCGTCACCACTCCTCAGCCGGATGCAGAGCTAATAGACGAATCTCAGGCCGGTCCACTGCGTTGCCACCCCTTACCGTCCATCGAAGCCTGACGCGACCCACCACGCGCCCGCATGCTCGCTCCGTTCTCCTCAGGTCCTGCTTGTATCCAGTAGCCAAGATTAGTGCAAGTCATTCTGATAGTCCAACGTCCGAGGACGTCAGGCCAATGTACAGATCTTGATGTATACCCGGTCTATGAGGTCCCGCTTGTTTGATTTGACAGTTGAAAGTTGCTAATGTCTCTTTCCATGGGCCACCGAGACTTGTCCTTCAACAGCAAGCGCCCAGAAGCCCTGCATTCTGACTCCGTCAAGTCGCGCGTGCAACTTTCTTACCAAGTTGAGGGTGAAAACACTGGCAATTACACTGATCTTGGGACTGGATCTGCACACCCTCGTTCCCAATACCATTGCGAGATCCATTATGACGGAAGTGTGAAAATCTGGAATCTCATAGGCAACTACAGGTTCACAGTCGACTATAAGCCCAAGCAGGTTGGGTTTGAGGCCCTGAAGAAGCGCAAGGCTGGAGGTGAATGGGTTTATCTAGATCCGCGGTATGACTCGTGGACGCCAAGTGTTGGTGTCCAACCCGATACGCAGCTCGTCCTACGGGTCCTTGACGATTCACCAGCTGCTACCCTTTCCCGGGAGAATGAGACCCAGAAGAACTCCTTGGCTACATCGAGCGCCTTCCCTCTCGCTCGAGCATACAAGCTGTTCACCCGGGTCAGACTGCAATTGCTGGATGTTTCCCGTGACCGGAATTGGCATCCCGAGTTAATTGTCCGACTCATACCAAATCCGAAGCTTGGCCACGCCCACAGAGATACGCGGGAGCCGGATCAGGATGTTAGGCTGGAGGATGTTTACGATGCCTCGGAGACGCTGGATCCCCACATGAAAGCCTTCCTCGATAGTGAAGAGGCTGCAATGATAGCCGAACGAGTAGATGGCGAAGCGATTACTGCGGCGGTAAAGGCCATGAGGACTGCATTGTCGGGACCGGAGCCGGACGTGACATATCGAATTCCGGTCAAGTCAGTGTTTGGTTGCCAAGGTATGGCTATCAACGACGTTGTGCCACTTGCAGAAAAGGGATACTCTGTCGATTTCTCCCCATTCGACGCAATCTCCTCCTCTATGCAACGCGCGATTCAGAACATCTTCACTTACCCAGTGTCGCTCATTCATGCTCCCAGAGGCTGTGGACTGACAGCTACCATCGTCTTCGGAACCGAGGCCATTCTACGTAAGGCCCCGGAAACCAAGATTCTCATCTGCTCAACGTCAAATGCCGCAGCAGACAGGATCGATTTCTACTTTACCGCGCGCCAACATAACTGCGATTTTCGATTCGGACATCTGCGGTTCTTGCCGCGCACGACAGACGACCTCCAAGACGTGAGAGTCATCATTTGCACGTATGTGACCTCTGGGGTTGAGCGACTCCTCAAATACTGGAATCCTCAGGTGCTCATTGGCGACGATGCTGGCAGCATAAGGCATTACGAGTTGATTGTTCCGATCTCTGCACATTTAGACTCCCTGACTCGGCTGGTTCTCCTGGGTGACCATACCAGGAGTGGTCCTTCCGCATCCACGGCAGTTGGACGCGTGGCGTGGGAGAGATCGACCTTTGAGAGCATGATGGACAGGAGATGGCCCCGCCAGATACTCGGCCCCAACGTCTGGACGCATTCGGAGCTGTGGTATCCGACAAGCTCGGTCTTCTACCGCGGCCTGGTTCCAGCAGAACGAAACACGGCCGATCCGGGGCCGTTCTTGACCCAGCTCCTGCTGAGATTCGAGGCAGGTTTGCAGATCGAGGGCACTGATGGAAGCACTGCGAGCATCTCCTCGTTTGCGCATTTCTTTGACGTCCGCGATAAGCGGGATGAAAGCATCAACCCCGAAGTGAGCTGTGTGGAGGTCATCGTGAATGCGTTACTGTGCACCGGCGCGTGCACAGCTGATGAGATAGTCGTGGCGCATGGCTCGCGAGAGCATCACAATCTTCTCAAATCAAGGTCCGAGAGCAACAGCTGGTCGGGGGTGAGAATCGGGCAGCTCGCTTCACCAACTCAATATCTCCGTCATCCGAAAGTGGCCATTCTCTGTCTACCGCGGAGTGAAGAGAAACTGGGCAACTCATCCATGACCCAGCGGCGCACCGTTGGTGCCATGATGTCGATTGCCTCGGATGTATGCTTCTTCGTCGGGACATGGAAATCCATCTGCCTCTTAGACCACACAAACGATCTGCAACGAATACTGTTCTGCATGGACGAGACCATCGACAAATTTCTGCTCCGGGTTGGCCAGGGCCCTTACAAGTTTAGGAGAGCGGGACTGGTTACCGCGCAGAATCAAGATGCACGGGAGACGTGAAGACTGATTTCTAACAACGGAAATGTGACTGCAGAATAGTTGAGGTGGTGGAAAATGTAGCATTACCATCCTCGTTGTAGACCTGCAAACAAATGCCATTTGTTGGTCCTCTTGCCACAGCGTTCGTGGCGCACAAATCATACACATTACAGCACCACCTCACAGCAGTGTGAGCAGTGTAAGGATTAAATGGACCGACGCCAAGCCATGAGTGGCGGTGCATCCATGCCAAGAGAGCTGGGTAAAAGTCGGTAGTCTTGGCCGTGGCTGAGCGTGGCTGAGCTAGTCGTAGAGTATGAGCTCCGAGATTCGACGAGTACGAGGTACTTCGTGCTGTGCTTCCCTGGGTGCCCAGGCAGGTAGATCACTGCGTCCCCATACCTCTCCACTGGCTCGTCATAATGCGACGGCGAAGAGCGGACGCGTCTCGGCGATCGCTGGGGCTAAAGCGAAAAAGGATGAACAGGCACGGCAAGCGTCCCTGTCCCTGTCCCTGCCCCTTCCCCGTTCCTTGCCCCTTTGAGCGTAACATACTGGGGTACATTGCGCGTTGCGGGTTGGGCAGCGACGCACTTGCTCGTACGCAGCAAAAGGCAAGTCGTCGATCATTTCGGGGGGATCCAAGGGTGCGGGCGAGCAGGCGATAGTCAACCTGGCGATCGAGGAAGACCAATTATGTATTTTGTACTGCTCGTGCGAGAAACTCGGCCCGACTCGGGACTGTACGAGCACTCTACGTATGTACCTAGTTAGCTGCATTGCTATTGCTACGGTACTCGTATGCAAGTGCTGCTGCTCCCCAAATTCTTCCGACAATGACTTGCCTCGTGCACGTAAGTCCCTGTTGATCTCGAGGCCCAACGTGCCGAAATATGCGCGCCATGGCATGTCGTGCAGAAGAGAAGAAAAAAGGGCCCCTTGGCTGTCGTGGTTGTCGTGGCAGTCGAAGCTGTCCCGTCTTCCAAAAGGAATCTGCTGGGTTGCGTTGATTTGACATTCGAGGTAGATGATGATAGATAGTGTACTCGTACAGTGAATTCAATTACCTGTCTGTGACCGACCATCCTCCGCCTGCCTGTGTTGACCTGCACGACTAGATAAAAAGCAGCTCTCCGTAGTCTCTGTCTCCCTTAAGCACTCTTGCTGCTCCTGCTACTGCTGCTGCCAGCCTCCCTCCTCCCTTCTCTCTCCTTCTCTTTCTTCGTTCCACCGAACAGGTATATAGTATGTAACAGAATAATAGCTGCTGGTGATTCTTGCCAGCCGACCATCCTTCAAGTAGCTGTACATTCCATCTCTCCCACATACCAGCTAGAATGTGATGACGTCGGGGCAACCAGCGATGGAAAACAGTTGACAAATCCCTCCCATAGGCCGTTAGAAAACAGTTGTTATTTCAGTATGATCGTAAACTCCGTGGAAATATGGTGATGGGCTTCTCTGCTGCTGCTGCTGCTGCCGCCGCTGGATGATTTAGGAAACACCCAAAAATGCCGGACACTGGACGATGCTGACGATTGGTATTCTTTCGCTTGGAACGCTTCGACAATTGCCGCCACGAGGTTCGCAGGAAATGGAGGGCCTGCTCACATAACACACACGTATAGCGCAACACATGCAAGAAATTTACTGACAGAGCTCCGCCCGGGATATCAATGTGTACATGTACAAAAGAGAATGAGATCTGCTCGAGGCCGTCCGGCTCACCGATTCGAGAAGCTCGAGGCAGTACTTCCTGGAGGATAGGCCGAGGGAGGGAATACCTGCCTCCGTACATGCTCGAGAATCTTGAGATCTTTGGCCAGGACCGGCGAAATCGCTTCGCTCTCTCGTAAGATCCGGACGGTACGATCATGCAGTCGCCGCAGCACGTCCTCTTGCACGAGGGAACTGAGACCCGGATGAGGTGAAGTGAAAGTCGCATACAGGACGAGCATGTTCCCGAATTGTCTGCCATTTTTGTCAGTAACACGAACCATGACGAGCTGGAGATGCTACTCACGCGTGTGTCGTGCCAAAGATATTGGTCACCACCAGACGGCGGGGCACTTTGTCAAAGGATGTCGTGCTGCGGATCGCGGCTTCGATGCACTTTCTCGAGCCCTCCAGGAGCTCCGGGCGGATGTAAGGGATATCTTTCCCCGAGGAGTTGAGGTTCGAAACCGACGGTGACGTGACTTCAGATCCCTGGCCGTATCCCGCAGGTGATTCTGACGGCCGCTTTGCTCTCGGGCCATGCGTCGCTTGCAGGAGAGCAAAGCGCAGAGTCGGCCTCCAAATGATGTATTTGGCTCCATAGTATTTCCCTCGCATCCGGGCCACATTGATATTCGGGTGTTCGTGGTCGTTGTCATCCCAATCCCAGTCGTTCAGCATCTTTCTCCAGTTTTCCAAGTTGTCGTCCAGCGCCGACATGATGCTATCACTCGGTCGCGTTTGCAGATTCTTCGATTCTCGGTAGAGTGTGGCGTGTACACTGTTCATCGTGGTCCGCAGCTGGATCTGGTAGGAGTAGAACCTGAGAATGTCGTCGTCGGCACTTGACTCGGGTATGCTCTCCAAAGTGATCTTGGTTGGGAACTCCTTGTGCTGAGGACTCTCATAACGTCCGATCCCACTAAGAGGTAACTCCAGCTCGGCCGCGATATCACTTTCCAGCTGCAAGCACGACCAGAATGCAAAATTGATCAGGTTGCGCCGGGCCGGCTTCATGGTATTCGTCACATAGGGTGTTGACTCGATCAGGATCTGAGCAGCAATGCAAGCCTTGTTGATGTAGAAGTAGCTCGGGATGATGCGCGCTAGCTGGCCCATATACAAGCCCGCAAGCAGATAGGCTTGAATATGCGACACATCAGCGCCACCAGGCAGCTCCCCCAATATGTCCGCCGCCTTCGCAAAGTAGGCAAGGCCGGGTATGATGTCCATATTCTTGCCTTGCGGATTCGCCGGGCTTGAGACGGTGCCATTCAAGGTGGCCTGGTTGTTGAAGGGCGAGGTGGGGGCCGACGCCGGTAGGGGAAGGTCCGAGTACAGCGCACTGTGTGGCGTCGAAGTGCGCATGGTGGCCGTCGACGCCGGGCCAGGTAAGGGTTCTCGATGCGAGGTCACCTTGCCCAGTGCCATGACAAGCAAGACAATAGCATTGGCAATCGAGTGTTCAATAGGAGGGACATGGTTGGCGTTAAAGACTCTGGGGGGGTGACGATTGTAGTCATCCATCGACTTTGGCGAATCAGTCGTCTCTCGCTTGCGCTTGTTGCCAATGGCTGCCACCTGCTGTGTCGCCCGATAGTCCCAGCTGTATTTTCTCTTAAACGCGTGAACCATGTTGCGCAATACTTTCGGCTCAAGGAAAGGGTGCAAGATATGCATGTTGTCCATGAAACTGCGGAAATATTTGTCGACGGCGTCCGAGTCCAGCATTAACCCACCGCCGGGGCTCAAACCACCAGGATGGTCTCGCGCGGTTTGATTGTGATTCGAAAGCGGAACGTGCAGTTGTCCACTGCCCCAAACGCCATGCGGTGAAGCAGAGGCTTCTTCTTCCATCCGTCGACCTTCGGAGGAATTGCTGTTAGCAGGACTGGGCGCACCTTCGTGGCCATCACCCTTGTCTTCGCCTTCGCCACAGCCGTACAATCGCAGGAGACCTCTTTGGGTTTCCTCATCCATAACGTAGGACGGGGTGATCCCCTTCGGAATCAAGGCCTTGATCGACGGCCACAGGACAAGATTTTGAGCAGCGGTGGTGTGCTTTGCAGGCATAGGCGTGTCTTCGAGGCTCTCTGGCTCGGTGTTGCGCAAGTGCTGGATAGATGCGGCGGAAGGATTTTGCGCTTGGGAGCCAGACCTGACCTCCGAACTATCCTGTCGCCGGAACCCGAACGGTGGAGGAGGGGGCTGGGCAGGACTAGGTCGTTCCTGGGCGCGCATCGGGGTGTGATTTGGCGGGTCGGTCATGGCAACATCCATGGTGGCGGCAGGCGTGGGTCGACTCTGCATAAAATGTTCCAGCAACATGTTCATCTTGTCGTTCTGCTGCGCTAGGAGCTGGTCTATCTTTCCTTCCCGTTCCTCGGACTTCTGGGCAAATTGGGCCAACGCCTTCACGTCCTCGGACAGTGAATCCAACTGTGACGTGATCTGCAGGACCTGCTTCTCCGATTTCTGGGGAGGAATTTCTCTGTAGGAGCATTTCAACCCGTTGTCCTTGCAATGCTGACATTCGGGCCTTCCCTCGTCGCATTTCGCCTTTCGCTGACGACACGAATCACACGCTTGTGCCGCTCGCACGGCTTTGCGTCTCTGTTGGTCGGTGTACGGCGCAGGATAACCATACGGGTATCCGCCCGCAGACGGAGGAGGCCCGGCCGAAGGAGGGCCATAGGCGGGCGGCCCTGGAGGCTGTCCGGGCATCATCTCATGGCCCGCCGTCAAGACATGGAGAGGAGGCTGGTGATGCGTACCGTTGGGCTGAGGTGGTGGTCCTGGATATTCATGACGCGGCCTGTAGTCCGCAGGGGGGGGATAGTATGAAGGTTCGTGGGGGTTAGTACTCACAGGATGGTATGGAGGTTGTTGAACTTCGGCCGGCGACCGAGTAGGGCCTGACACGCTTCCTGGACGGCCGTATCCTGGATCCGGAGGGTAACCTGGAGGTTCTCGACCTGGGGGTGGAAGTGATGGAGGATATGATTGAGGAGGAGGTGGTGGTGGGTAGGGTGAATGGTGGGCCATGTCCGGTGGCGGCGGACGGTGTTCTGCAGAATCATTGTAGGGTGAAGGCGTCGGGTTCCACGCCGGGCCTGGTGGTGGCATACCTGCGCCTGGTGGAGGAGGATAACTGTACGACGTAGGGGTCTCGGCTGGCGGCATACGGTGGAGGTGGTTTGGCGGTGGGTGGCCGTACAGATTGGGTCGCTCGTGCTTGATATCCACGTCACCGACTTCATCCATTTTCAACCTGGGGTCCTATGCCTGACAACCAACAAGCCCGTACCTCCCACGTCTCTATACCCAAGGGAACGTGGTACAACAAATGCGGCATGACCTTATGCAGAGACGAAAGCGGCGCGCACGATCAACAGGTAAAGCTCATGGCCCGATCGTTTATACGGCGCGTTCGCCAGGCTGCATGAAACTCCTGCGGTCGCACGTCCGATTCCTGCTGCGCAGGCGGGCTACCTGGGCTCCAGTTGGCAAGGGGAGTTTCGGTTGGTGGAAAAACGGGAGACCAAAGAGCGCGCGCGAGGGTTTGCTACTTTTGCAAAATGTCTTTCCTGGACAATAGCAAACCCACAGGGAAGCGGCGCAACCAGAAATATCGGCCAGGCGGATTCGATGGCGGTCCGGTGGTTGTTGGGGAGTCGGATGGAGCTGGTCGGAGGCGCCAGACGAGGTGTTGGTGGTCGTCTCGTGATCAACAAAGCAAACAAACTGACCCTCCCATACACAAACAAACTTGAGCGTCCTGAGCGGATCTTGGGGGGATGAGAACTCGAGGTCAGAATTAAACGCAGGATTGCGGATGGCGCGCCTCTTCGAGTCTGAAATGTTGCGGGATTGGGTCGCGACAGTCGAGGATGAGGTCGTTGCCGCCGCCCAGTCGAAAAGCCTATTTTTTCGAGATCGGGACTGTCGCAAAGCCTCGGGAAGAAATTGACTTTACCCTTGGGCAGCAAGAGCAATATCCCGGCAAGCTCTGGTCGAGCTACGCGGGCTATGTTCAAGAAAAAATATCTAAAGAGAGGTGGTGATGTGCTTCTCGGGGAGAGAGTGGGGAAGCAACCGAGGAGTGAGCTTCGAGATTGTGCAATGGCTGCCCAACGGGCGTCTCGTAGCTATAGCAAGCTGCTTCGGGGGGGGATCATCCTCAAGGGCGGATCGGACGATGCTGCCTCTTCAAAACAGGGCAAGGCGAGAGGTTGGAGAAGATGAAGCAGAGGGATGTCCTGGGATGTCGATCACAGGAAGGGCCTGAAGGACGAGAGTGGTAAGTAGAAGAGGTGAGGTCAGAGTCGACGGCGGATGGAGTTGAGCGGGCACTGCGAGATAACTTCTTGGTCCTCGTACCCGTAGCCCGTTGCTGGCAGGCCCGGCAGTGCTAGCAGCGATGGTGAGGGAAGATAGCAGTAGCGTCGTTCCCTGCCAGATGCCCTGCTGTCGATCGGCGCTGGACGGCTAGGCTAAGACACAGATGGGCCTGGCAGGGTGGACCGTGGGTGGAGGATTGGAAGTCGACCAGAAGCAGCGAAGTGAAAGTGAAGGTGAGGCAGGTGACAAGGCGTGCAAAAGAATTCAGAGGCCAGGGCGCGGCTGCTGGGCCCTAAGATTGAAGCCTGCCAGTGCCTGGGAGACGGGCACGGGCCCCTGTCGCCGCCCTCTTGCCGCTTGCGGCTAGGCGGCCAACCCGAGCCTACGGGACTGGATGTTACTGGTACGTACGCCGTATCCAGTTTTCAGCGCACGCCTCCCCTGCGGCGTGGAGGCGTTTAGATCGGTTGCCACTTGCTGCGAAAATGGGATTTGCGCAATGCGATTCGAGACCTGCCAGCGACAACGTGCGATGGCGAGTCGACGCTTGCAGCTGGACAGGGCGTCGTGCGCCAGGCAAATTGGGACGGACACTCCGTTCGCTGTCGAGTCGGTTGCAGCGATCACCGTCACAGAGGCGACAGATCAAAGATGACCATCCCCCCACCGGCGAGCCCCAGGTCTCAGATCTCGGCCAAGGCAAGGTGCGCGACGATGGGCGAGCATCAGACGGATGATAACGGCGAAGCTGGAGCCTCCGCCTAAAAACATGCCATGCCCGGAACGCGGGAAGTCCCAGGCTTATACAATCATGGTGCGGGAATACATGACACATTCCGAGCAGCTGGGGATCGATAGAACGTGATACTACTGCTACAAGGTCGCCCAAGAGGTGAGCGAAAAGTGGAAACCAGTCGATGAATTCATCAAGCTGATACTCGACGGAGCAGACAATGGGATGCTTAGTTGAAAAGCTAGAGGTAAGCGAGGGTGGCAGTCTCGCGACGAGAAATCTATTCTCCGTTTCAACATTGGGATATCTCGTTAACTAACTTCCAGGCTGCTTCGGGCCTGACACTTGGGCAGAGCAGAGGCCGAAAAAAGAGATCTCTTCAAGATGCGAAGGATTCGTGCTTGGAGGGGACGCAGGTATGTATCCCAGTACCTTGGGACATCGAGCAGACAGTCAAGTGACTTGCCCCTCGCGTGTCAGACTCGATGATTTTATTTTTCTTCCCCGAGGAGGGCCAGGCCACAGTGGAGCCGGGATGCTTGGGGTCATGAGGTTCAATGTGGGAAGCGACAGTCTTTCATTTCCAAGTCACACGTACTTTACTATCGTGACCGCCGTTTAACACTCATCGAGATCTCCCTTTCATTCCTCTACGTCAAAGCCTCCCTCTGCAGCTCTACTTGTACAAGTGCACCCCGTGGGCCTTGAATCCGCACCGCTGGGTCGACTGTGTTAGCCCTGGGTTTCAAAGGATTCTTCCAGCTCCTCGGGGATAGCACGGCTTGGGTAGCAGCTCCGAAAGTCCTGATTGGCTGCCGCCAGCTTGTGTTTAAATTGTCTCGACTGACCCAACGATATCTCCGCATGCCGAGCCGGATGCCGAGGTACCCAGTACAAGTACTTCTTCGCCCCAGGCTTGGAGTGAAAACTTGAAATCAGGCACGAGGGCGAGCACAGTACGAGGCTCTCCTGTGGGACTCTCCGAACTTCATGTCTCGGTCTGATCGAGCTGCTTTGGCTGCTGGTTGGACGAACGGTCCTTGACGAGAGATCCTTCTCAACCCTACCGCTGGTCGCGCAGAGATTCGAGTTGAACCTCATTTCAATCAGCGTGCCGACTCCAATACGAGCAGCCGTGCACGCTCAGCCTGGTTTCATTCTGCCTGCGATGTGGCCTTCGCTTATAGACTTTTCGTATACTATAATTTATCAACGGGTTCCGTCTCAGGATGAATGACCTACTACGACGTGGGCAGGATCTGCATGTCCTGTTCTTGATGCTGCTGTGCCCAACGCGAGGACAGTTTACCAATCAGGCACCCGTGATGTCTCCTGTCCTCTTGTACTTGCTTTGGTCATGAGGTCTCCGTTGCACTGTGCGTCCCGTTCAGGATGCGACAACACTTGGCAACAACACGATTCGATTCTCGAGGTGTCCTGAGGGGTTGATCCCTGTCGGTCCGTCGGCATGTGCATAAACTCCGGGCACAACATGGCGACTCCATTGCTTCGTATGGGACATCCACGAATTGAATTGCATGTTTACGACGAACTTCTGGCATCCTTTTCGCCGCACCTCTGGGTACTCGTACTTGTACCCGTCTGTCACCCTCAACTCCTCCCCTTGCCTATTCCAGCTATCAAGCCGACGAGTCCACACACAGCTGCCCAGGGGTACGGCCTGGAAAATGCTCCCCTCCCCGCCACTCGGCTCCCGCTTCGAAGGGTCCAGTTGTTACCTATCACTTTTTGCTTCTCCAGCACGACTGGGTCCTGGGGTCTCCGTACATATTGCTTCTTGCTCGTTCCTCCACTGTGTTGATCACCAATGTCACCTTTTGGTTTCAGGAACGTCATCCTGTCTTCGCGACGCAGGTGTGTGTACGCGCAGGAAGACATCCAGACTTAGAGTTCATTACGTACACATTAGGTTCCGAGAACCGGAAAATGCCCGCCTGCACGATGCGGAACCTGTTCAGTTTTCGGGTCGCTCGATGTTTCATCATTTATCCGCACTGGACCGTGTCCGTCGCGTACCTGAGATCGCGAGCCACTCCATTGTCATCATCTTGTCATCAGACGAGGATTCCGGCACCGGAAGTGATCGCCCTATCAACCCCGGGCAATACCACAAGAAGTGTGGCGACATTCTCTTCGACATTGGGTGGTATTCATGGTCTCGCCAGTCGTGTTACTCGCTTCAAGCTCAGGTTCATGTAGACTCCTCGTTTCGAGGGATGCAACATGTCCGCCGATATGCACACGAAGGCGGAGATTTGAACCTGAAACACTGAACCTTCAGCAAGCTGCAGGTGACCGCGCATACCTGCAGCTCAACTTCCCAACCTCGCGTTTTATAACCCGTGAGGTCCATTTTCACGTTTGGTCGAAAACTCAGAGCCGGCTGAGCCCGGAACCGCACTACAATCCAATAAAACTTCATCATGGCACGGTCTGCAGCGGGATGCCGATACTCAAGCTAAACCGGATCCTCTGCACCGTCGACACGATAGCTCCGTACTGGACCCAAGCGTTTGTGTTGCGAATCATTTTGTTAGTGAATTTTGAAAATGCCATACTAGGCAGAGAGCACCTTGGCAAGCTGTGTCAAACATCAAGTGCAAAGGCCTAAAGGATATCAGTAGGCGTCAAATCGTGTTCCCATTCGCCCGGAGAATGTCCATTGTTGGCGCCACAGGCGTCTGCTGAACATCACCTGAAGCGCCTGCGCTTTCCTCGAACAGATCACAAGCCACGTCCTCTAACAAGCGCCCACAGGCTGGGCTCGTTAATACTTGTAACGTATCTGACGGAAGAGTTACCCACAACTGCCGCGACGCAGTCCCGACTTTTGGGAAATCACTCTGGCGCGCGCCTCTCTCCGAAAGGTTCGATAGATCACGCACAGTAAGGCTCGAGGCTGCGAGCACAACCCTTGGGCAGCACTCATAGGCAGATCTTGCTTTGTTCTCAAAGCCAATGTACTTGGCCCGGTTGTACCTGACCATCTATTCCGACCTCCGAGGTCATCGTCTACCTTGTACAGGTGGTTACGTGCTTCATTGGCGTCGAATCTTCAGCTCGACTGCTACATCTGAATCTTGGGGGAGACGCAAAGAATTGTGCCACGGCGGACTTCGGGAAGTTCCAGTCATCGCTCGTGCTGCAAAGGGCAGTCGCTAGGACAATTAACTCGCGCACTGCCTCGTTCATTGAAGCGCAACCGCAACATATACGAGCCATGATCAACGGTTTTGGTGTCTGTCGGGTCTCCATGCGAGTCAGTGTTTTGGACGTCAGTCAGGGTCGAAGAGGAGGAAGGGCCATCGCTCATTTCGGTTCTCCATGGCTGTGCGATTATTCATAGGCGACGTTTCAATCGATAGACTTGGAATTAACCAGACCCGTAAGCAGTACGAGTAGTTCTGGCAAGCTAAGGAAATCATTTCATCCAGTGAAAAGATCCAAGTCGCGATCCGTGAGATATCACTGGTGCCACCAGAGTCAGCCTCTTGCAGCTGAGGCATGCCTGTCGACACTTCCCCGCCCTTCCGTCACTGCCGAAGTCCCTGTTCCATTCTGCTGGGTTGTAAGCCGGAAGGGATCGCGGCAGCGGGCCTTTGGATGCTCCCTTCGGGTTCCTGCCACAAATCCGCCCTGGTCGTCTAAGCATTCCCGTCGAGCCGTGTCGGTACAATCCAGGTAACCAGTGACACACACCCGGGTGGTCATCCTGGTCAGACGCCTTCTCGCTTGAACACGAGGCTGAAAAAGCTACACATTTCGTTTCTCCTACTACGAGGAATTACTGTGTATGTAACTTTGGCCGGGGACTCTGTGGACACCTTGGTGCGAATAATCAACAAATGTCTCAGGCTGAGAAACCTTGCAAAATCACCAGGAGGCATCCTGCAGACCCAGAGTACGTAGCGCCGTCCGTCATCATCAAAAGCCATCCATCCACCCCTCCCCTCCCGTCCCACAAGTGAGTCCGAGTCAAGTCCTCTTTCGGGAATCGGTGGTTGTTCCTGAAAAAGAGCAATCACCGCGCTCCACCTCCTTTCCCCTCTAGAAACTTGTGCCGGGCTTCTCGATCTTTCGAGACGTCTTCCTTTCCGACCCAAACGCGCCCCTCTGACAGGACGTGCCAGAGGGGGTGGTGAAGGAGCTCCACGTCCCACCACTGTGGCCCAAGTAATTTCACCAAAGATGTGGATGAGGTTGCACCGAGCGACGATTACGTAGCCCCTCTCCGGGAGACCCATTTGTGCCTGACGATGAGGTCAACTATGAGATCGCCGGCGTGTGCCTCCTCGTCTGCAGGCAGACCAAGAATGCACTGGGCAAGCGGGACTAAACCAAGTGTGCATAATTACTGCAGTACAAGGAGGGAAAGCAGACAGAACTCCTCGAGGGATGGAAATGTCAAACGTGGCGTCATCAGGAATCAGGATTCAGCTTTCAGCACAGCTTTTACCATCACTGGGACGTCATGCACCAGACACACGTCGATCCTGCGTGGAAGAAGGATTCGCAGACCGCCTGTGCGTCGGCACGAGAGTCCCGAGTTGCCAAATGGTACGACCCTTTGCCCTCGCCCAGAGTCACTGAAAAGGGCAGCAGCAAGCATCCTCTGCGACGTCGATGCCTGGCTTTGATGTGAAGATACGCAGTACTAGTGAGGAAGCATCCCTGGCCTGGGACCTGGCTTTGCTGAAGAATCGTCACCAGCCGCTTGTGTCGCGCGTATTGGCCCAAAGGAGTCTCAGACTTGCGGGAGGTGTCGGCTTGAGACCCAAGGCCATGGTCCTGGAATTCCACATCCCACTAGTAATCAAACCGAACGTGGACCCCCAGCAAGTAGAAAAAGAGCGATGGCATCATAACGACTCGACGCTTCCGGCTCTCCAGGTCTCCAAGAGAGGCATAGAATACTAGTACTCGTAAATTCGTCTTTTCCCACAGGGGCCGTTCACTAGTCCATGTCTGCCGGGCGCTCGCAAAGCCCAAAGACCAAGAGGTAGCTCTCCACACTACTCGGGAAGACGGGTGCTCCAAGCAAGCAACTTTTGCATGACGGCTCCAAAGGCATCCCCGAGGGCTGCTCCGTCAATCCCCGAAGGGGAAGAAAACGTGGCCGATATCTCGTCCTCGATCCGGTATGCAGAGTGGCATCCGCTCAGCATCCCATCAGCAGCCACCATCCTTGGCGAATGTCACGGTAGGCTAGCCGCTCCGATAGCAAAGACTAGACGGGCCAGTCGCAAAACCAAGACGATTCAGCGTGCATCGTATGGAGTATCCAGTACACAATACGTACCCGGTAGTTGACTTCGAGATTCCGGTCCTGGCGATTGTCAGGCGCAGCTCGCATTCTTCACAGGAGGAAGCGCGACTCGATGTGGTGCGGAGTTGTGGATAATTCATTCGTTTGAGACCTAATGTGATATACCCAGTACCCAGTATTGGGCGGTATTGACACGACTCGAGAAAGGAAATACGGAGTATGAGCTCGAGCAGCTCCACCACACGGGCCACCATCGTGCTCGTGGTGGTGTGGCGCCGTCAGGGGAGGTGTGCCTTCTACGACTCGTACTGTACGTATTTACCAGTCTACTCCGTACTGCGTTAGTGACAAGTCCTCTCCCAAGAAAGCTACCATACGAGTACTACTTGGAATTACTTAGTCTCGTTCCGGAGGTCAGTGACAGGAGCGCACAAGCACGGCACGGAAACACTCTTGCACGGGGAGCGCATTATGATTGCTTCGTGTCGAGACTGACTCGAAGAAGGAGGGGTGCCATCGTTCCATCTGTGCGCAGGACAAGGGTGATGAATGATAAAATGATCCCAAAAACTACGGACTACTGCATCCTGCCACCGCCACGTGGGAATTCGGCAACATCCACCAAAAGAGATGGTGCGGCTTTAGTATCCACAGAAGGGCAACGACTATCAGCCAGTGAATCGGTGTTGGAACTACGAGTACTCGTAGTAGCACCGTCAGCTTGGGCCGCAAGGAAGAAGGCGAAGGCGAAGCCCGTGATAAGGATAAGAAGGTGGTAGTCGTGGTGACCGAGACCCCCACCGGGTGCGAAAAATGCGAGCCAGATCGCGGGAATTGTACTTGTTACAAGTACACCGAACACAGACCTATCCGCATACTCGGTATGGAGGATCCATTTCACCAATCCAGTAGGTCGACTGAGAGGCCCAGTGCTGAGGTACCCCTTGTGCCCGTACCCCTCCTACTCCTACTGTGTCCTCGCACTCTTTCCGTATTTAGGCGCAACCGCAACCGCTTTGTCCATGGCCATCCTCGGCAGCCCACCGCGCGGCCGCGTGCCCAAAAGCGAGTCGCACCCATTGGCTCACTGGGCTTCGGGGCCTTTAGCGAAGAAGATCAAACAATAAACCTGAAACCTCAATTATACCAGGGGCGAGCCATCGAACCCAATTGGCCCGCGCAAATCCGCCCTTGGGCCGAAAATTGCCCTGCCTGGGAGATTGAGGGCACGGCGAAGGGCGGGCCTGGACGGAGGGCAAAGACGAGCCCAGCGAGCCCTAGACGGGCAAGCACACAGGCACACAGGCTACACAGGGCTTGGAGACGAGCACCGAGCACCCAGAGCTACATACTTGTGCGACTGCTACTGCTGCAACTGCAGCGTCGACGCGTGGGCAATGCCAAACATCATGGCATGCTCGTCAAACAGTTCAAGTACTCCGTACGGGGTAGGTACTCGGTACAAAAGAGAGAAAAAAGCCCTTGTAAAGGATGAGAATCCTCGAGCTGGACCGGAGTACCGAGTAATTCCCTTTCGATCCCCCCATTTTCCTTCCCATGGGGGCCATGCAAGACCATGCATGCCCGGACCCAGACCAGACTCGCCTGTCGCCTCACTCTTTGTATGCGCCTCTGCAGAGATTGGGTGCATGCGCCCACTACTATGTATGTACTTACTCATGGCAGTACCTCCCGTTGATATGCATGGTTCTTGTCACACACAACTACTGTATAGTATTTCGTGCTCTTGTTGGGGGAGCTACTTACTCATACTTGCTGTACCTACTGGCAGAGGCGGGCTTTAGCGACAGTCGCGTCGCGGATATGCCCACGATTGGTCATCCCGGCCCCTGACAATTGGTGATGGTGATGGTGATGGTGACGAGATGGCCGGCGCGCAGTGTCGCAGGGTCGCAAGTCTCGCCTTGAGTTCGCGAACATCCCTCACTTCGCCTACAATCAATCTCCACGACAGCTGCAAGGTAGAGTTGCACCTGACCAGTCTTGTCTGGGAGGGCTTCACTCAACGCTCTACGACATCCCGTTCTGGACTCCTCTGTATGTCCACTGTCTACACGGCGCGTCAGATCTGCGGTGATGAACTTCGCCAGCCTCGGTCGTGTTAGGGGCGGGCATTAGCTCAAGGTGAGGTCGAGGCTCTGCCGGTCCCAGTACAAGAAGGATTCGTGCGATAGACCGCTCAGTCAGGCAGGCAGAGCCAGCTTGATTTCGTTTCTTTTTCTCCTCTCCGGGATCCGCACCAGCAAATGGGATTGTGGTAGATGATCGTCGCTGCAGAAAGTCCTCTGCGCACCACATCCCTGCGCGTCGGTAACGCTGACGAGATGAAAAATCGACACGTTCGATGGGATCAACATCAAGGTTGGTTCGTGAGGAATCATCTTCCGTCCCTGCCCGTCAAAATAACATCCGAAGTTTTGGGGGGAAATGGAAGGTTTTTTCGGATCCGTCGCCCTGGAGTTGGGACAGCAGCCAAGCCCCCCGAACAGGGGCCTCAGCATCATCATCACCATGATCATCATCATCACTACGCCACGAAGCATGCACATTGGCTTCTGGTGACCCTCCTGACAGCACGCCCGCGGTCTCGTGGCCTGCCACACCGTTCTCGTAAGTCACGCCATGGGTTCGAGGTTGACAGGTCGATTGCATAGCGATGGCAATTGCGATTGTCGCATGGTTGTGGTGGAGAGCGTGGGGGTTGTTGCGGTGTGTGGTGAGACAGACACACGCATGCGCACTGTCATCTGTCACACCTACTGTACACAAACAAGGATCGAGAGAGACAAGGTTGCTGTCAAAATGAAGTTGAACCGAAGTGAGGTGAAAATGAGATGAACTGAAATGTTTTCGCGATTCGATGTGGTCGACTCGGCTGCTTCCTCTTTGCCCTCCCCGTCGTGTCTTCCCCGTTCCCCTGCCAGGCGAGCACGTCGATCGATATCACGTCCAAAAATCTACTCGTATTCGCCAGGCAGATCGAACTTGATTGCGGCGGGGGACCCGACCAGCCACGCCCGTCAAGCGAAAACTTTGGAAAAATGATGCTGATGCTGATGCTGATGCTGACGCCGGTGTGCAAAGGAATGCGGCAGTTCATGCCAAGTCACGTTCCCGTCCTGTTCTGGACCGCGCTCTACGCAGGACGGGAGACGGGGTTCAAGCTACAGGATACATGATGCAAGTTTCGGAATACGAACATAACCGTTAGGATCGTCTGCAGCCACAACGGTTGACAGCCGCACGGACGGCACCACACCGCCTCCGACAGCTGAGTTCGGGATTTTCTGTCTGTCCCTCTCTCTTACAACTTCTCTCCACTGCTGTCTCCCTTGATGAAGTCCCTGGCTAGATGGAGCGCCTCGACCGCAAAAGCCACCATGTTTGCCTGCCTGTCGTTGCCCAGCCCGGTGTTCAATTCCTTGCTCGCACTGTCGTTCTGGCTCGCCACCGCGAGTGCCACGTATGAACTGGTTTCAGCGCGTCAGGTGATCACGAACAGTTATTCGCTTCAGGTAGAAGGGGGCCAGGATGTTACGAGTATTATCTCTCCCGTGGCCGAGGGAGGGGGGATACTCACGGCTGTCGATTGGGCTTTTCACCCGATGCAGTTGGGCCAGCAGTCCCTGTTATTTGATGCCCACGCACCTGCGGTCAACACACATTCAAATGCTAGACAGGGCCCGTCTATCCAGCCAGCAAGCGAGCGAGAGTAAAAGGTGACACAGCGTAACGTACCGGACTAGAAAGACAAAAAGTGATGTAATGCCGTCAGTTGACACGTTCCTCGTACCACTCACACACATATCACATCACGTCTCACATGACAGGGGGCGGCGCAACATACCTCGCCAATGCAATACGTCGCCTTCAGCTTGTCCCTGACATTGCGCGCCAGGCCCTCGACCAGCTTGGGCGTCGGCCCGTCGTAGTCATCGATGTCACGTTGCTGCCAGCCAGCGAACGCGATCCGCGATTCTAACGTGTAGAGCGTCAACCCCTGATTTAATTATGGCCATGAGTCAGCCTCGCTCTGCCCGTAGCCTCCAGGAATAAACAAATGAGTGAACTGCATAACGAGACGGGCCAGGGTAAAGAAAGAAAGAAAACGTCTCGCTGAGTTTGAGCCACCCACGCCGCGGTATATCTTGCTTGCGCCCGGCGTCGCGAGCAAAGCCGAACTGATCAGCCCGCCGGCCGCCGTCTCGGCCACACAGACGGTCTCGCCCCGTGATTTGAGAAGAGAGGCCACCTCCTCGGCCGCGGCCTTGAGCTGGGGAGGGGGAAACTCTGCTGATGAAGACATCGACGACGATAATATCCTGCCTTTTGCACTGAACGTCCGCGTCGGCCGGATAACGATGGGAAGAAGACACTGGATACGAGTAGAGGAGCGTGCGAGTCCGTAGGGTCTGGTCCAGAGCATGGGATGGGATAGTCACCAAGGGTTGATTCTGGTCGTTGATAAACCCCCGCTGTGTACTTCATGAATTATTAATGTACATTCAATTTAATCGTCGAGTGCGGGGTGACAGACGACGGACGACATCAGCAACTCGCAGGCCTCGGGATAAAAATATAGCTGCCAGTCATTCGCGGTATGTACTTCAACGGCCACAACTTCTTGTACTTGCTCTAGTTGTCGCTGTCCTGTCATCCGGATTGACGGCACGGATTGGACGAGCGGTCATTATCGTTGATGTTCGAGATCACAGAGTCATCCACGACGCGGGAAGTACATTCATGTGAGTGTTGACCACATTCACTCAAGAGCTGCTCGATCCCCTGGCTACTATCTAGGCAATGCCTTCTCATTCCAACCTTCGCTTTCAGACTACACAAGTACACATCAGCGTTCGCGTTCCCTAGCGACAGCCCATCATGTGTACAAACACGTCTTCTCGACCTTCCGTGGTAAACAGCCCTGTCGCTACGTCTTCATTTTCATCTCTTCGACCGCTCGAAGCGGCTCATCTGATTTCTCGTACCGCCACCAGCCACATGGATTTATCTGTGCTCGGGCTCGATCGGATGGAACACTGGCAGGATCTGCTTGGGTGTATACCCTAGTGGCTTGCTTCAAACGCACTTCGAATATGCAACCGTCCAACTCCTCCTCGATGGTCGCCTTACGAATATGCGACCTTAGACCAGCCATGCCTCGAGTTGTGCTCTGTAGTCCTTGTCTGCATCCATAGCCCTGAAGTACTCACCTACACAACGCTGAGCTTGAGGTGCCCTCGACACAAACCACTGCCGAAGAAAGCCCCCTCCGTTGCAACGGTGGCGCACGGGCGGATTGATGACCCAGGAAAGAGACAACGGCGTGTTGGGTTGGGATAATTACGTCCCATAAGAATGAATTCTGCTTTCTTCGTCGAGGACATCGGCCTGCAAACGAAGCGTGATAGATGGCAATCGTCGTCGAAAAGCAAGCGTGTACTGTGTCGGAAATCGTTGGTATATCCCTCCCACGCATCTGATCTGATTCGTATGCGACGGTTCTCTGGGCCTCAGGTGCCGTCTCTTCCCTCGAATCTTCCGCCCGGACTTGCTTGCTCTGCTGACCTTGTAGAGAGCGGCAACCCTGATGAGCACAGGTAGGATCATGGTGACAGGCCGGGAAAACTAAGATTCTACGACTTCAGGATCCTGATCACCAGGGCGGTCTTGATGCCCTCGGTCGACCACTTTTGTCGGAGACAGCGCTCCCTGCAGTTGAACACATCCATGGACAGTTCGGGAACAACTTGACGAAGCCTAGGACTCGAGTTGAGGGCCAGTGAGGCGATCGACGGGCAGCAGAAAACGGCCGAGGACGTCGATAGGCCTGGATCATTGCCGGAGTCAACATCGGAAGCCAGTCTCCGAGAAAAGATGGGAGCTCGGGGGTTAGCCAGCACGTCAAGAGCTCTAGCGGATCTCGCTGAACTGACACACTCACACAATAGTACATACTGTACTATGTGCTCCGTATCTATGATTCAGCAGCTCGAAACAGCCCGAGTCAAGAAAAGTCAACATTTCATACGCATCACAGTCAATCTGAGATGGTTGGAGGCGGGTGGAACGGGGAGATCCTGACGGAGTGTGATTGTATCCTCCGGCCTCCCAGTCCTGGGGGTCAGTGCGTGTGACGGACGAGGTGGGATGTTTCCAGGTCAACTGTGATAGGCAAACCCATCGCCTTAGGATGCAAATCGCCGCCTGCATTTATTTGCCCAGACTCCATTCCACCTCTTTGGCCATGTCGGGTGGTGACGAAGAAACCAGTGGACGAAGCGAGCGAAGACGGTGGAATGGCAGTTGTCCCCGTGCAATGTGACCTACAGCCTTGTACAACCCTATTTGGACACGGAGTGGGCTGGCTGGTGTTTGATGTCCTGAAACTTATTTGTGAGGGTCTGCAAACGACAACGCTGGTACCAGTCTGCTAGAACGTTTCAGCGACGGTGATGGTCTGAGTGACAACTCTGGAAACCCCGGATGTATCGTTATTTAGCCGACATTTTGGTCAGCGCCAGGCACAGACAAGAGACTTCCGTCGAAGAGTATGTCAAAGATCCGGGGTGGCCGATCAGGGTCTGGACTATGGTGATAGAGCCACCATAGCGGCACAGCGGGTCTACCTGAGGGCAAGGACGCGTATGCAGCCGATCGTCCGACTGAGGCTGAGGATCCCACCGAGGCCGGATCTGGCCCTGAACTGTGTGACTGTGTACTCCGTAGGCTTCGACGATGCTGTGTTTGGATCACCAGCACTTTCTGAGGGCACCTGCTGGCTATCAGGCAGTGTTGGCGGTCTTCACCTATGCCTTCACTTCAATCCGTTCCTCAATCCGCTTCTCCATTACTTCCTCTTCGTCATACTCAGCCTTTTTCATGCCACTCACGAATCCACTCTTGGTGAACAACAGGTAATCCACCTGCTCCAACGGCTTCCCGCCTGTCTCGGGGAACAGGAAGAAAACAAAGGCGACGGCGACGAGGTTCCCACTGAGCACCCACAGCCAGAACTTCCAGGCTACATTGGTCAGCCCAATGGGGCCGGCGAAGACCGTAACGAACTTCATCAACCACTCGCCGAATCCGTTAAAAGCACCGCCAATGTGTCGATATTCAAGCGGAGCAATCTCCAAGCAATAGAGCCAGACACAGCCTTGCCACGCGTACCGAACACAGAGAGGAAGAGCAAGATGATGCCGATACCCGCACACTGGATAAATGTCGTCGCAGGACGACCTGCAGCACAGTAAAGATGAGAATGAGGACGGACATGACCCACGCTCCGTACAGGAGGACGGAGCGCCGGCCAACTCGTTCGATTGTAAAGTACAGCGGTGCGCAGCCCACAGTGAAGGAAGATGGACAGTAGGTAGGTCGCCAGCGGTGGTCCATCTTGCACTGAGGAAACAACCTGCGTCGATATTCGAGGCTCAAATTCTCGGAACTGCTTTTTTCAAAGGCATATAGCGACATGAAGCCTTGACCTTCCATCTGCTGACTAGCTGGACGGACTGTATCTCTGCCTAAGGCCATTCAACGCGACATATTAGCGGCTCCATATTGCTACTTCCTTGAAGATATTATTGAGATGCTGGGTTCATCATGCACAGGGTGGCGGGGGGAATGTGTACTGGACACAGTGGGATGATTCTCCACATGGACTGGGAGACCGCATGCGGAGAAGACGCCGTCGCCCTGCTAGTCCTCGCTTCTCGCTCACCTCGCCAGTTCCCAAAGTGAAATCCGGGTCAGACATGGTTGACTAGCACAGTCCAGCCGTGGGCATCGTTTTCCAGTAGTGCTTTGCCTAGAGAAAGAAGCCGACGATTGGTAGCCTTCAAGATGGCCATGGCTACTGACCACAAGGACAGCATTCGGCGACGGGTTTGGCCACGACTGCGAGAGGTTGCCATTCCAGACTCGCGGTTCCACTTTGACTTCTCAAGCTTTATCGCGGATTTCCACGGATCTGACGCTGCTACTGAGCGACTCACCTCTCTGCCCTGTTATACTCACGCCAAAGTGGTGTTCATAACGCCAGACAACTGTCTTGAACAGCTTCGTTTTAGAGCTCTTCAGGATGGGAAGAAAGTACTGGTGACCACCTACGCGATCAGGAGGGGGTTCTGGTTGCTGGATCCGGCTATCATCACGACACCAGAGGCAAGAAAGCTTGCGAGTCTCTTAGACGCCATGGAGAAGCCAGGACTTGGGAGATGTTTGACACTCGTTGAGATGCAACGGCTTGAGCTGCGTGTAGATTTGATGGTGACGGGCACGGGGGCGATCAATCAAGCTGGTATCCGGTTTGGGAAAGGACACGGCTTCTTCGATCTCGAATGGGGGATGCTGACTAGCGTCCATGTTGTCGATTCCTCTGTCCCTTGCGTTGCCGTGGTTCATGGCTGCCAGGTACTAGATGAGGAGTTAAAACCGGAGGTCTTTGACACTGTCTGTGACCATATCGTCACACCAACCGAAGTGATGGAGGTTCAGGGTTCGGTTCACAAGCCGCTCTCTGGAATTTTATGGGAACAGTTGCAACCTGGCATGCTCGAAGATATTCCTCCTTTGCAGGAACTGCAACAGCTGCAGGGAAGGTCTTGACCTTGCCGGCACGGTGCCGGATTTGGCTTCAGCACGATGTCGGGTGGCTCGTTTCGCTGTGAGACTTTTCTGTCCAGCTGTGTCATACTCCTTAAAGTCATGACGAGACGGCTTTGCATTGACCCATGTTCTTCCTAAGCAGCCCCATCATAGGTTCCACAAAGCCTCTCTGGGTTGCGCTGGCTCTTTTCGGGTTGTATGCAGACTAAGGCTGGACGCAACGGCAGCCGCATGAGTGGTAATCAGATCACCTCCTGTGACTGATGTTTGCTGCTGCCGGCGTTATTCCATTCGAAGGCCGCAATTTCCCTGAACAGCATCTGGTCAACCTACTTCAATCAGCACGATTGTCAAGGAGTCGTCGCCCAGCTTAGTCACGAGCAGAAGCCAAATGCTGATTTCCGACAGCGCTGGCCAATCAGTTGCCTCTTGCCGAATGTAGCAATTAGCAAAGGCAGTCGTGGCGGCCAGTATTCAGTTGTCTATCACCATGGTGAAGAGATCTCGTACTCACAGAGAGTTAGTTTTGATATCTTGATGTCCGTCATCCTGCAGATATTGCGGTGTTTTGTACCAGTTGCGGTGCAACCTCATGCAGCTCAGACAAATCCAGCAGCCGTGAACCGTCGCATGAGGGCCGTGGGGCGGCTTGACTGCATCTCTTGCAGAGAGAAACAATATAAAGAGACTCACGGAACCTAAATTCAAGCATCGTGCCATAGTCGATCTCACCTACGAATATTCCCCCACCATCCCAGAGAAGAATCTGCACAAGCAACCATGGGTATCGACTTCACTGTTTTCAGAGGATCAAAATCTGGAGAGATCGTTGAGACCAAGGGGCACCGGGACGTTGGTCCGACCCAGGCTCTGATCGAACTATCGCATTGTGGTGTCTGTGGTGTAAGTCTCCCTGATGGCTCGAAAGTCGCGCAATTCGCAGACTTCGACTGACATTCTAAGACGGATGAGCATTACAAGCATGCAGACCAGGGACTCGGCCATGAAGGCGTGGGGTTTATCAAGGAGGTCGGAAGCCTGGTCGAACAGATATCGGATTTGAGAGTGGGCGATCGTGTTGGTATGGGTGTGAGTGCTCCCACGCCCCGGACTTGGGTCCTGCTCTGTCGATGTCGATATAGGCTAACTGAGATCCGCAGTGGATGCAGTAAGTGATACCCGAAGTGTGTAGGAGGTGCTGGCAGCTGTGGATCTTTGTACAGTCTTGATGCAGTTCTTGATGCTGACAGCAAAGTAGGCGCTTTTGTGGATATTGCAAGCCGTGTCTTACCGGTGTGTGACTCTATACTCCCCGCTGCCCTAAGAGCTCCTTGACAAACAAAGCGCTGCCGGGCTCACTCATGCCGGGAGTGAGCCATATCAAGAACGTCTGTCAGAGTTGAGTTCATCTGGAAGCTAACCTCGACTTCAGGCCAGCATTTCAAGTGCCAAAACAGCGAACAATTCGGATCCTCCAATCAGGACCAGGGTTGCTTCGGCACCGGTGTTGCTTGGGATGTGACGGCTCTGTTCAAGATCCCCGATGAGATCACTTCCGAGTCGGCAGGGCCCTTGATGTGTGGTGGCGCGAGTAAGCCTTGTTCTTCTTTTGCCAGCACCACCAAGTCTGAGCGATGGCGTACTAACCGCTTCCGTGACCAGCTGTCTGGGGCCCGTTGTATGAACATGGCTTCAAAGCGGGCGATCGCATTGGTATTATAGGTCAGTCCTGTGCTCGAAGCGCCGGTTCTACTCAAGTAACGTGTTGTAGGGATCGGAGGTCTGGGGCATCTAGCCATCCAAATGGTGTCGAAGATGGGTATGGAAGCCGTCGTCTTCAGCGGGACTGAATCAAAGAAAGAAGAGGCGTTCCAGTTCGGGGCGAGCGAATTCTATGCCACGAAGAATGCCACCAAATTCGAAGGGATTGAGCCTTTGGATTGCTTGTTGATCACGACGTCGGTCCTGCCCGATCTCTCTCTGTAAGTTCGACAGGCAGCCGAGTGATTGAGTCAATGCTAATCCTGGAAAGGTATCTTCCGATTCTTGCTCCATTTGCAAAGATCTTTCCGCTCACCATCACCATGGACAATATCCCAGTCCCGGCCCTGCCACTCGTGGTATATGGCTACAGCATCATCGGGAGCGGAGGAGCGCATCCACAATCGGTCAAGGCGATGTTGAGGTTCTGCGCGAAACACGATATCAAGCCTGTTGTTGAGAAATTTCCCATGACCAGGCAGGGCGTCATCGAAGCCATGAAGAAGCTGGAAGAAGGTAAAGTGAGGTACAGGGGCGTACTCGTAGTGTAGATGTCTCGAGCGGCCAACATTTGGCACATTGTAGTTTGGTGAGGCAGCAAGGAGAAGATGATTGTGGATTGTTTGGAAATTACGTAGTTTGGAGATCAAGTTGGCGACGCGGTTCGCGAGTCTTGGCTCGTCGCGTGTCTAGACTTCTCGAAAGCCTGTTTTCAACGAACGCTGCCTCCCACTTCACACGGAAGATGTGAGAATCGGTCGCGTCATTTTACAGTTGTACTGTATCTGTGATGCCCGTTGGGAAGCTGTGGCTCGAAAACCTCACCATTGCCAAGCTACATCGACTTGCCATCGCAATCGGCGCACCATGCAGCGGCACGAAGGCTGCACGGATGGAGGGCATCCAACATGCAGTGACGAATGTTGCAAGCAATGATGGAAGGGATTCTTCTAACTTGAGCCTCTTGAGCATAGATATGGGTATCAGGAACTTGGCATTCGCCCATATTACGGCGCCGCTCCGGGTGACAGACTGTGCTGGATATTTTCAGTACGGGAAGCCCACGTTGCATGCGTGGCGTCGCCTTGCAGTGTCCGAGTCACCAGATGTCGCTGGAGAGGTTCCCCCGTCAGTGCATCCTGGCATTTCAAGAGACGCTTCGGCTTCGAAAGAGTCATTTGAACCTGTCGACTATGCGACACACGCATACAATCTCGTCAACTACATGCTGCGGACTTATCAACCGGATCACATTCTGATTGAGAGACAAAGATTCCGTTCCGGAGGCGGCTCGGCCGTTCAAGAATGGACGATTCGGGTAGGGGTATTTGAAGGGATGTTGTACGCGGCGCTGCGAACCTTGATTGAGGAGCGAAGGACGCATTTGAGGGTAGAGCCAATGCAACCTTCCCGGGTCAATCGATATTGGCTTGAACATCGTATGCCTCCGCCGACACGGAAGCTGGCTGGACGAGAGGTGAAGAGAGCGAAAATTGAACTTGTCGGCAATATGCTTCAAGAAGCAAACCCAAACATCTGCGTGGGGAAGGGGATGCAACCGTTTGCGGCAGAATTCGTATCCGCCTGCAAGAAGGTCTCCATCAGGAAGCCAACAGCAACCGCTGGCATGATGAAGCTGGATGATCTGGCAGACTCACTCCTGCAAGGATTGTCATGGATTGAGTGAGTTTCTCCCAACAACGAACGCCAGGGCCCCAGAGTAACCTTCGGGATCGTCTTTTAACCCCGGCCCTCTCACGTCACATTTTCTATGCTAACAACGAGATAGGTGGCAGAGTAATCGGAGACGCATCGAAGCTCTGGGTCGAGAGGCGATCGACTTGGATTCTGGCGCGATGTCACGAAATTTTCCAGGCGCGGCAGGGTCTGTGACACATTTATCTACGGAGTGACCGCCAGCTAAGTGGCCGCCCGTCAAATGTTGCACGGTGTATGCAGCCAGGAAGGTCAGGTTTGTTCTCCCTTCAATAGAAACAACCATGGCAGCACCATCACAAAACATCACAGAGCCTCACCGAACAGTGGACTCTGAACTAATCATTGTCCGTCAACTCCACTCTAAAGATGCTCTTCAAGAAGCCACTGCATTCTTGCGGAAAGCCATCAGCTCAGCATCAGTACATCTCGAAATGATGCAGCCGTCCAAGCAAGAGCTCAGAATGGAGCAGACTGCCACGGCAGCCTTTATACCAAGGGGGACGGAAGAGTATGAATTGGACTGGCAGTGGCGGAAGAACCACGACGCCTTCGGACATATCGCAGGTCGAGGTCGATGGATCAGCCTGGATGAAGCCAAACAGAACAGAGCTGAGGACGATTGTCCGGTGGACGACAGTGGCAACCGTTTGATTCAGGCCGGCCATCGGCAAGAAGCCGGACGATGCTTGGACGGCAATGCACTTGTGAGGTTTCGACGAAGTTGGCGGTGCCCGAAGACATACTCGCAGAATCAGAGTGACAAGCAAGGATGGAGAGGAATTCAAAGTCTTGATGTTGTGTGCGAATTTGAAGGGAACGAAGTCGCTGGTTCCAATGTTTGTGGATGGGGGCTGGCGTGGCCCGACAGTTGAAGCCGAGAATATAACGGTTAGATGCGCTCAACTATGAGTCTATCGACACGACCAAAACAACAACGAGAACCAGCCGAGAACGAGATACTTGACAGATACCAACTTTGAGAGCTGTCTCAGGACACGGGAGGCTGCACTCGTCCTGACGAATACAGCTGCGAGGTCCCGTAAAGTGATTTGAGGAAGGTGCACAGCTCTTTCACTTCTTCCTCAAATACCCTTTCAGCACATCACAAAAATCTCTTTCTGCTCCCGTCACTGGATTGTATGCTGCTTAATTTCTCACTCCTGATCTTGTCAATCACTGATTCACCCATCAACCATGGCGCACCCGATTCTTTTAGCCTTTTCACTCTTTCTTGCAGTCGCCTGCGCCTCTCCCCAAAATCAAGCTGGTTATGAGAACCTTCTCGCAAACAGAGATGTTGTCACCGTGACCAGCACTCTGACTGCGACGGTCATCGCTTCCACTTCGACCACTACAAGCTCAACCACGACCTACGCCACCCCTCTCACCCAGCCAACCTCGTGGCTCACCGTCACTGCTGCGCGGAGTGGCTCTGAGATCCACCTTCTCCCAATGAATGCTGCAGGGTTGCGCTTCTGGTTGGGGGGAAGCACCATCTCGTACTGTCCGGAACAAGTTGAGGCTCAGGGTGCATGCCCTGTAAGTTAGCTTCGTTACCAGCGACAACGACAGTTTCCATACCACTCCATCAATTCTCAGTACGTGCTGACGGTAATTGGCAGCCTGGAAACATCACCGTCCTTTCGGTCTGCAGCATGGTGAGCCGAACCTCTGACGGCAGGCACATGATGACAAGCTAACACTGGATCAAGGGCGTTCTCGTTCCCGGAGGCCAGCAAATCTATGTCACCCCAAAAGGCGAACTCGGTTACACCCAAGCTCATAGCGTCATGATGCCCCCGGGTGCAGTCTCATGTCCTTTTAGCTATAGCAAGGCGCCTGGAGCATACATCGGGCGTCTTCTGATATCGACAGGAGCCCCTTTTGGAATCACAGGATTTATGGCTTGTCCAACGCGAAGCCGAGGGATATACCAAGTGTACGGCAACCTGAAGAACGCGACAGTTCCGCTGGGCAACGTATCTCAGTGCATTGGATTCGATCCTCTGGCTGCGGATGCTCCTGGTCTCGGTGCGTGGCAGTACACCTAGCTCACACGGAGGAATTGACTACAAGAGCGGAACGCAAAATTTCTGCGACCATCGGGAAAAGTTCGAGAAGTAGCTTATACATGTACTTGAATCAGAGGAATAATGCGGGTGATATTGTCGCTAGAGAATGACATTGTATTTCCAGGTCGCCCCATACTATGGGCATTTGCATGGAGCAGAACACTCGGTACAAGTAAAACGAAAAAGGACTGAAAAGTTGGAGCAAATCGGGCTTCGCCGCTTGTCCGCGCCAATGGAAGTTCCCGCACTGCGGCTTGGACTTGCAGAGGCTTTGAACCTCGGCAATTGTTGGGTTTGGTGGGATGACTTTTGTCGTGTTGGTTTTGACCAGCAAGTCCTGCTGGAACAGCCAAGTAGTGTTCATGCTCAATCTAACATTTCAATCTCAGCCTCCCTCAAGGCGACGAGCTCTAGGCGTCGGTTTTGTGGGAGCGCCTATTGTGACGGCTTCTATGTCGCAGATAAAGAGGCATGCTCGGAAAAAAGGGACAGACGTCAGGGAGGTTTTGATGATGTCTGGGCTTTCGTCTACCCCACACTGGTTGGCGTCGTCAACTGATTCTTGAGCTCATGTCATCCACATCCCCGGCTCTTGTGGGTTTGTCGGAGTCCACAGGAACGGCAGTCATTGGGTGGTGTGGCAACGGCAACATCTCCTCGCGCACATCTCGTCGGTCGGACATGTGCTCTAACGCTTTCGAGTCGTGAGCTGCTCTGACGTACATTATTATATCAGTCTCCTCGACTTCCCTTTGTTCAACGGCAGCCATCCTCTCTCTAGAGACCACCAATTCCTGCCATACTTTTGTGTCCAATTTCTGCCAATATTCACCATGGCTACTATTGAAACCATCAACGAAGGCGTGGCTATCAACGGAGCCGTGAAGCCGGAATACCGCAAGATCCTTTCACCGGAGGCTACCGCATTCCTTGCCCTCCTTCACAGAACCTTCAACGGCACGCGCAAAGCTCTGCTGCAGCGACGAGTGATCCGCCAGCAGGAGCTTGACAAGGGAAATCTACCCGATTTCCTGCCAGAAACCAAGCACATTCGCGACAACGATGCCTGGAAGGGAGCTCCGCCAGCCCCGGGCTTGGTGGACCGTCGCATTGAAATCACAGGACGTAAGTTTGTGCAAGCAGTGCGAGTTCGCGTCCGATCCTGACCATCCACAAGCTACCGACCGCAAAATGGTTGTCAATGCTTTGAATAGCAATGTATGGACTTACATGGCAGACTTCGAAGGTAAGGCTCTAGACTCAAGGCGATGGCGCAGCTTCTAACCATCCGAGTAGATGCCCAAGCCCCGACGTGGGACAACCAAGTCTCAGGCCAAGTCAACCTATACGACGCAATCCGCAAGCAGATCGACTTCAAGCAGGGAGAGAAAGAATACAAATTACGCACAGACAGGGTCTTGCCCACGCTCATCGCCAGACCCAGGGGCTGGCACTTGGAAGAGAAGCATTTTACAGTGGACGGCGAGCCGATCTCCGGCTCCTTGTTCGACTTTGGTCTATACTTCTTCCACAATGCGTTTGAGCTGGTCAAGCGCGGCACAGGCCCATACTACTACCTTCCCAAGATGGAGTCCCACCTCGAAGCGAGACTATGGAACGACGTGTTTAATTTGTCTCAAGATTACATCGGCATGCCTCGAGGCACCATCCGTGGAACTGTTTTGATTGAGACTATCACTGCAGCCTTTGAGATGGACGAGATCATCTACGAACTCCGCGACCATTCGGCCGGCCTCAACTGCGGCCGTTGGGACTACATTTTCTCGGTCATCAAGAAGTTCCGCCAGCTTCCTAACTTTGTACTTCCCGATCGATCTGCCGTTACAATGACCGTCCCCTTCATGGACGCGTACGTGCGCCTCCTCATCAAGACCTGCCATCGCCGGGGTGTCCACGCCATGGGCGGCATGGCCGCTCAGATCCCCATCAAGGACAACCCAGAAGCCAACGAAAAGGCGATGGATGGCGTCCGCCAAGACAAACTTCGCGAGGTCCGCGCCGGTCACGACGGCACTTGGGTTGCTCACCCTGCGTTGGCGGCTATTGCTGCCGAGGTCTTCAACAAGCATATGCCTACTCCGAATCAACTCTTCAAACGCCGTGAAGAAGTCTCTGTCACCAAGAATGATCTGCTCAACATGAACATGCCTGGCACAGTTACAGAGGACGGTATCAGAAAGAACCTCAACATCGGTCTCGGATACATGGAGGGCTGGCTCCGAGGCGTTGGCTGTGTTCCCATCAACTACCTCATGGAGGACGCTGCAACGGCTGAAGTCTCGCGATCACAATTGTGGCAGTGGGTCAAGCATGGCGTGAAGACCGCTGAGGGACAAACCGTGGACAAAGCTTATGCTCTCCGACTATTGAAGGAGCAGGCAGAGGAGTTGTCGTCGAAAGCACCTAAGGGCAACAAGTATCATCTTGCTGCTCGGTATTTCGAGGGCCAGGTGACCGGCGAAGATTATGCAGACTTCTTGACAAGGTATGTTATACTGATTTGGAAGTATTGTCAAAGAGGGATACTAACAACTTTTGCTCAGTTTGTTGTACAACGAAATCACCACAATTGGCTCGTCACAGCCTGTGGCAAAATTGTAAGCTGATTGAAGGTCAAAAGGATAGTGGGCGGACGTCCCGAACGACACGATATCGTGGCCAGGTTGGAAACAGCTATGAATATGGACTGACGTTGACCATGGCAGTAGCGGCACGGATTAAATAATGTACAGAAGTCTTTTCTTAGTTCGGAACGTATTTCACTTTTTCGCGCTGATATCTCTATCCGCTCATAAAGGTGTGCATCTGTGGAGTGTGCTAATACCCGTCAACATATCTCACTATGTACTATGCATGTACTCCGGGACCGTGAACAACCACCTGGACATCATGCAAGCTAATGCGAGTCTGGAATCGAGGCTGAGTCTCCTGAAACCAGGCTCTCAACGTTTCAGATGCTACTAAGCCTCTTTACGGGCCAAATATACTCTGTCTACGACCCAGCGCAAGAGTTGCACACTGTGTACTAAGATGGTTTCAATGTCTCGCTTGCGTCCTTCTCGAACACTCGTCACAAGCATCTGATTCGAGGGGACACCCAGTAGAATCTAACGCAGCCTTTGCTGCACTCGGAGCGTATTCTGAATCGCCGCCTAGTTCTTTTTCTTCGAGAGATGCATTTGCTGATTCGACCATTTTATCGTGGTAGCTCTACTCTTGGTCTGGGCCGATACAGAAGTTCAAGGCCATACGCCAAGTTACTTCGTCCTCCGTATGCGACCTCTTTCTTGCTGATGAGGGCGCTTGTTCCCCGAAACGGCAAGGCGCGAGAGCCGATTTTGCGGAGCGCCCCAAATGGATTTCAAACTCCCTTCATCCTCACTGCGCACACACCCTTTCTTCAGGCATGAAAACGGACCTAGCCTCCTCAACGGCAAACGACACGGACACGGGCTATTCCCCAGCCTCTTCCAGATCCTGTTGAGTTCGCGGTCTCTGTCGCGCATCGAACACCACACATCATTTGATTTTCTAGTGGCCGTCATGCAGATTGAGGCACGTACGGTAGCAGAATGGTCGACATTGACTAGCCTCACCTCCGAAACAGATTCCAACCTGAGGCAAGCCGTCTGCCGACTCTCCCGAAGAGTAGAGACAAGTACACTCCGCGGGGTTTTTGGCGCGCTCACCTGGTTTCTCATTTAGTGTCAGCTGCTAATCCAGGCCGACCAAATCCCCCTGTCGAAACCCTACTTCTACCTTGTCACAGCGGCCACGAACATAACTCTTGTCATGCGAAAATCTCTCTTTTGAAGCTAGCGTTTCGATGATATGCTTTTTCTTCCCCGCGAGGCTGGACCTTCCCGCGCCTTGACCGAATTCGTGCAGATTCTTGGAATATCCCTGACATCTCGAAGCGACCTATGCCTTGGGCCAGTCCTCTCCCCTGGGAGATCTCACCCCGGGGAGACTTTTCTGTCCCCCGCGCTGAATTCTTCCAGGGCTGCTCTGGACCCACTGCTCCCATGAACTAGGTGGGAATTTGTTCACATGCCCTATTCAAGTCCTCGCCTATCGTTCAGTGAGAAGTTTTCAGCACTGACAGGACGATCAGACCTATCGTCAAAATCCTACTAGAGAGGTCCATCGGAGCCTTCTCTTAACATGATACTGATCGAAACACAGTCAGATGGAACCATATCTGTGATGGATGTGCCGCGTCTCGATATCGCGAGACGATTATGGCTTCCTCCGAACTGCGACAACTCAGCCTCTTTTAGGCGAGGACTCTATTCAGCCTATTCAGCAGCTCCGAAGCCGTGTCTAGCTAGCTGTGGGCTGGTCGGTTATCTTCGTTCGCATACTAACCTGAGGTTGAGACCAGTATATGACCATTCAACTCGAGAACATAGCATCCCGAGTTCATCAGTGCCTCGCTTTGCTGTCATTAGCCTTGAGCGATCGAGAAGTCCCGTCAATATCGCGAGAGACACTCACCATGCCGGATACGCTACATCGTGCGTAGATGCTCGATGAGCAAGAGTCGTGTATACTAACGAAGGTTGCAGCTCCTCCCTCAGTCATTGCCTCTTGGCCAAGGCCAAACTACGTCAATCCCCAAACACGAGGACCTGCCCTGGAGCTCATCTGTATCATCTTCAGCGTCCTGGGAATTGCCGTCGTCTCTGCTCGGATATATTCGCGTCTGTTCATTACTCGTGCCCCTGGATGGGACGATCTCCTGATCGTTGTGGGACTTGGGTTCAGCATTGCCATGTCTATCATGGTTGTTATCGCCAACAAGCTATACTTCAGCGGTCGCCATATCTGGGACGTCCCGCCATCTACCTTCACACCACATCGTCTTAACGTCTGGATCAGCGAGTGGCTCTTTGTCCTTGCGGGAACCGCGATCAAGACCAGCGTTCTGCTCTTTTACCGAAGGTTGAGTGTCAAGTTCAAAAGGGTATTCCTGGTGGCGACCTGGGTGGGGATTGTATACAACGTTCTGTACCTACTCGCATTTACTATGACACTCCTTCTAATCTGTCGTCCGGTCGACGCGTATTGGAATTCTTTCAGTCGAAAGTGGGCCGCCACTCACAACTTCCACTGCGCAAGAGAGGGAGCATCTATCCCAGCAGCCGTGGGTCTGAGCGTCTTAGGCGATTTTTACAGCACGCTACTGCCGCTTGTGCTGATCTTCGGCCTGAACCTCCCTCTGAAGCAGAAGCTCGCCCTGTACGGCTTGTTCGCTTTGGGATTTCTGGCATGTGCTCTGGGTGTGGTCAGGGTCGTCCTCATGAATCGGCTGTTGAACGAAACGTTTGACTTTACATGGATGCTGTGGGAAATGTGGATCTGGTCAGTTGTAGAACTTTATGTTGGAATATTTGCCGCCAGTGCACCTGCCCTCAAGCCTTTCTTCCGTCGATTCTTGGTTGAGTCGATTGGCAGCCTTGCAAGATACTCACGACGACGCAGTGATACAGAAGGTACTGTTTCGGACGTCCAGCAAGAGAGAAAGCAAGTCTCAAGCAGCGAGACCACCGAGACCAGAGTGGAAACGGGAGCGATCGGAATAGCGTATGGGGGTGACGAAACAGTCGTGCGTGAAAGAGGGTTCTGGGAAGACATGGGTCATCAAGGAACCCGCCGATTTGAACTGGGGTCCAGCCGACAGGGCAAGATTGTTCTAATGCGGGTTCGTGAGCAGGATGCTACTGCCACATTCGATGGCCCTGGACCAGTGCACGGTGAAGTTTGGAAGGGCAAGAAAGCAGTCAGTCGAGCCCAAAATTGGCCCCTGCCTCTAGCACTGAGCAAGCCTCTGCCACCGCCGCCGTCGCCGTCATCGGCTGATGGCAGGAGTCGATGGTCAATGCCTTCACAAGCATCGCAGCAAACCATTCAAGTCGTGCTCCAGCTTGATTCCGGCATCTACAACGCTGACCCAGCGGTGGCGAGCGCCAAAACAGCGAGACTCCGAGGGGGATCTCAAATTGTCCAGTCTCAGCACGACCAAATGGCGGGCGATCTGGGGCGAGGAAACCAAGCTCCCGAGTTCCAATCGGTCAGGGAGCTGATTGAGTCAATCAGAAATGGAGTGAACTCGGCGCTGCATGCAACCATACTGTCGGTCGATCGAGCGGCCATCATCAAGAGCAACAGTGGCTCGATACACTCGGCTGCAAGGAGGAGTAGAGACTTTGATCCGGGGAGAAGGCAATATGTTCACGGCAGGAGAGACGGGTATACGATTTGACGACGACCAGCATAAGGTTAAGCATGAGCATGAGCACGAGCACGACGCATGCAGCGGAAAATGTAACGAAGAAAATGTCGACAACTCACCCAGGGAAAGGGCGGGCGGCGTCAATCAACGATGAACTAAAATGTGACTGATAGATGGATGGATGATTCTGGCCTCTTGTCTGCTTGTACCACCACCGAGGCCCTGTAACAATTAGAATGATAGAATGATTTCAACAGGCTCACATCTGGCTCGCTGGTAGATGGGCCGAAGTGTCGGGTCCTTTGTCACCCAGTCGCCCCTCTTGCTCGTTCCCCTCACCGTTATGCCCCGGTGTCAGTTACCGACGCGCCGACAACTTCTTCTCCAACCGGAGGCACGACGGATTGTGGGCACACGGCGACGGAGTAACTTTTGCCAGGATGGAAGACTGAGGGCTCTTGGACGGCAGGAATCCCGTATGTTGTGCGATGAAGCAAATCTGCCTTCCTCGCAGGAATTTGCCTCTCATATATCGGAGCCATTCTTGAGTAAAGTGAAGAGGAAAGGGGTCTGCACAACATAGACATACTGAAGCTCGAGCACCGACTCAAGCAACAAAGGCCCAACATCCTAGAAACAGCAGCAGCGGAAGACAAACAAAGAGCCCAGGCATAGCAGAAGACTTCTCCGCGTCCAAGTCTCTCAAGATGAAGATCCTCATCACCGGCGCCGGCGGCTTCATAGGGCAATTCCTTGCCCGGGAACTGCTGTCCAACCCAGACAACAAAGTCGTGTTGACCGACATCTTTGACGCGCCCGTCCCCAAGGGGGCCAAGCACCCTGAGAACGCAACGACGGTCAAGGCGGACCTCCTGAAGGACCGAAGCGTAGTCACGCCAGACCTCGACGCCGCGTACCTCTTCCACGGGATCATGTCTGCCGGGTCGGAAGCGAACTTCGACCTGGGCATGAGCGTCAACCTGGAATCGACGAGACTGCTGCTGGAGACCATCCGCCGCGTCCGGCCGGGCCTACGGGTCATCTACTCGTCCAGCGGCGCTGTCTACGGCCGGCCCTTGCCGGCCGTGATCACGGAGGACGTGCTGCCCACGCCTGAGGGGTCGTACGGCGCGGCCAAGTTCATGTGCGAGATCCTCATCAACGACATGACGCGCAAGGGCTACATCGACGCCTTCTGCATCCGGTTCCCCACCGTGACCGTCCGGCCGGGCAAGCCCGCGCCCGCGGCATCGGCCTTCATCTCAGGCATCATCCGCGAGCCGCTGGCCGGCAAGGAGTGCGTGCTCCCCGTCAAGGACCGGGCGTTCCCCTCGCACGTCACGTCGCCCAAGACCCTGATCCACAACCTGGTGTACTGTCTCAGTCTGCCGTCGGATGCGCTCCCCTCGCACAAGAGGGTGATCAACGCGCCCGGCCACGTCGTGACCATCCAGGACATGATGGACGCGCTGGCCAAGGTCGGCGGGGAGGACAAGCTCAAGTACGTCCGGGAGGAGCATGACGAACCGATCGCCAAGATCCTGTATACCTGGGCGGTCACGTATGATAACTCGTTGGCCTACAAGCTGGGGTTTAAGAAACCGGACAGTTTCGAGCAGTCGGTGAGAGAGTATATCGAGTACATGGAGGAGCAGGAGAAATTGGCGTGAAGAAGCCGGGGGAGGAAAGTTGAGAGACGAGGCTGAGCCGACAGGGAGGCGTAGGGCTACGGCAGGGAGGAGGCCGTCATACCCTGCACATAAACTTCTCTTTGAAGCATTGCCAATGTGTTGTCTGAACTAATGCCTGGTCCATCCGTAAAAGATTGGACCGGGTTTCTCTATTCTGCCTTTTGCTCGATACGCCGGTCTGTCTACAACTACTGGGGAGGTACGTAGTATACGGGGCCGAATCACGGACCAGCCGTCCTACTATCCCAAGCAGGTACACAGTCAACCGAGGTTTGCCACAGAATCGCGCATTTTGCCTATTAATTGGTCGCCCTTGGTTTCGGGTTCGGTGTCGGCGTGGAAGCCGACGAATGCCGGTCATCCTCTGCCCGCATCGAAAAAAGACTTTGGTCAGTCAGGGAGTGGATGGCAGGGCTGCAGAATGAGAACAGAAGCAGAAGCACAAATACAAGCAGAGTAGAAGGTAGCGCGGTTCTTGCCTTGAGTCCTAACGCGTACTAGATTGAAGATTGAACGTCAACGTACAGAGGAGGTCGGATTCGGCACGACGGCCAGATTCAATAGCCGACGAAACACATAACAGCGACACGCACCATCCACCCCGCCATGCCATGACCACGCATGACGCTTCTGTGTTTCGCCTCTGCCCCTCATGCGGAGAACAGGCCGACGACATCATTCTTCCCTCATTGCATGGCTGCTGAGCTTCGACACGAGCAGACAAACGGGTGTGGGCACTCGTGCTCGTGGCGTGGCGCGAGCTTAGGGATTTCGCATGCGTACGGCATGTTGCCGACCGATCTTCGACTGACGGCATCTGCAAATGTTCTGCAATTTGTACGGGCAGAAGTATTTTGTCGGAAAGCCGCTTCAGGAACGGTGCCGAGAGTCTTCCCTTTCCGTTATTGTGTTGTTGTTGTTGAGCTTCAAGATTCTTTGGCCCTGACTTATCTCTCCCGTGGATAACAAGACAGTTATACTTTGCATTTGTGAAAGACACACTGACTGCCCGACTTGACCGATTGCAAGCCCTCCGTCGTCCCTCCATCCCACTGTGCCTACCCGACCCGCCCGCTCATACCGCAGATCACCATGCCCGACCTCTCCCAAAACATCAGCGTGCGCATCCTCAAGGCCGCCGAGGCCGGCCGCTACGGCGTCCCCGGCGTGGTATGCTACAACCTCGAAGCCATCATCGCGTGCCGCAAGGCCGCCGAGGCCAAGAACTCGCCGTGCCAGATCCTCCTCTTCCCCTGGGCGCAAGAGTACGCCGACGACAACCTCGTGAACCTGGCCGCGGACGTGTGCCGCTCCGCCACGGTGCCCATGTCGCTGCACCTGGACCACGCGCAGAGCGAGGCGGGCATCAAGCGCGCCGCCCAGACGGGCAAGTTCGACAGCATCATGGTCGACATGTCGCATTATGAAAAGGCCGAGAACCTGGCGCGGACGAAGGAGTTGGTCAGTTACTGCCACGGGCTGGGGATTGCCACCGAGGCCGAGCCCGGGCGCATCAACGGCGGCGAGGCCGGCGTGCAGGACACAGGCGATCTCGAGGGCATCTTGACCACGCCCGACGAAGCGTTGCAGTTCATCGACACGGGCATCGACTTCCTGGCCCCAGCCATCGGGAACGTCCATGGCCCTTATAACGGCGCGGAGAATATCCACCTAGATTTTCCGAGGCTGGCGTCCATCCAGGAGGCCTCGAGAGGGAAAGTCACCCTCGTCATGCACGGCACCAACGAGTTCACGGCCGACATTTTCAAGCAGTGCGTCGCGGCGGGAATGACCCGCTTAAACGTCAACCAGATTGTCTTGTGGAAGTATGAGGACTACGCGAAAGAGAAGGCCGGGCGGACACCCTTGACCGAGTTCATGGAGGAAGGGACAAGGTTGATCCAGGAGAGGATCGAGTGGATGATGGACACTATAGGGAGCACGGGAAAAGCCGGGGATGTCCAGAAAGGAGATAGCAGATGGTGAGGAGGAAGTAGAGATGGATCAAGACACTCCATCCCAAACCCCTTGAAAAGGATGTCTTCCTCAATATACGAAGCCCTTGTGCTCTGACTTGAATGCCGCTCAAAGGTCGAAATGTCCACTCTGCCTTCAAATTGACCCAGACTTCATGCAATGTGACTTCCTCCTTCACTTCGAATCCGCACCTATACTCTCTTTCGTGGCCGCCTCAGTCGCCTTCTTGACTTGGGCATCTTCGTCCGCTGTTTTGTTATCCTCGACTTTCTTCCCGTCGTCCTCGTCATCCTTCAATGTAATGACCTTGGCATCTTTCTCCTCGTCGCTATCGCCTAGACTGAATGGATCATTTTCCGTCACTGGACTTGGATCGATGGTCTGTAGAGGTTGCCATTTGCTCGACTTCGTGGTCGCACCAGCTGTGGGTTTCGGTGATGCACTATACATGTCCCGGATTTCTTCGGGAGGCCCATCCTGGAAAGATACCTTGCGGTTCGTACCTGGCGAGGGGCGACGATCTGGCCCTTGGGACTTGAACAGGTTGGGATTGGCGAGTGGTCGACTTGACGTCCGTGGTGGTGCTTCGCCATCTCGAAGTTCGAGTTTGGAAAAGTCGTCGCCAATAGGTTGCATGTCTGCATCGTAGCGTTGGAGGTCTGCACTACGACGCATCTCAGCACTTCGGCGACTGGGGAAAGGCGATTGCTGTGTCGGCCGAGCGGGAAGTGGGGGGTTCGCTTGCGAAAATTCGGCGTCGTCGTCGTCCTCCCCATCGATTTTCTTCTTGAATGCGCTAATCCAGCTGTTGACCGTCTTTTGCGTCTCGACGAAACCTTTCCGGATGTTGTCGCGGATCTCTGGGAGGTCGTCTGTCACAGCGTCTATTAGCGTGTATTTGTCTGAGCGTAGGCCGGGAGCTGTACCATCAATAAAACTACGCCAGGGTACATCATCGGGATTCGGGCTCGCCCCTGGCCGGCCAACCCGTGAGCCTTGCAGGTTCTCGTTGTATCGGTCGCTGGAGCCACGGCGGCCTTTTGTTTGCTGTCTCGGGGCACCAGCGTTGTACTCCTGAGCCAGTTGTCTGGCATACAGCTCATCAGCTTCCAGCTGGGTGAGTTTCGTGGCTGGAGGAGATTGTTGGGATGGTCGAGGAGGTTTGGCAGGAGGTGTGGGTTCCGGTTCTCTTTGTGAATCTGGGTCACTCATCCCTAGCAGGGCATTGAAAGCCGGTTCGATATCACCTCGACTTGCAGTAAGGACTGCTCGAATGACACTGATTTCGATGGAAGGGAATGCCTCCTTCAGCGTGAGTTCTGCCTGTTCGCGTTGAGAGATTGGCCGAGGCGGTTTTGAAGGGGGAGCCTCGTCCTTGGGCGGTGGCCTCGGAATATCAGTCTTGGTTGTCTCTACGGTGCCAGTCTCTTGATCGCTGTCAAAATCCAGGGGTCGAGCAGTTGTCGGGGATTCTGGGGGCCCATCTGATGGTTTCAACGGAGATACGGGCGGTGACTGCGGATGTCAGTACAAGTCGGACGAGGTGTAAGCAGATGAACTCACCGCATTATTGCTTGCCATCTTGATGGTCGATGATTATGTCCAGCTCAGGAGGTAGAACCGTCTTCAATGGAGGGGAAGTGCAATCTTGCAGGCAGCTGAATTAATGGATACGAAACAACACATGTTTCCGTTCGGAGGAAAGCTGTGGTCACGGACTCTCGGTGGGGTCGGGCATCCTTGCGCTGCCCTGTGCTTGGCGGTGTGGCTTCGATGACGTCGTTGGATGCGGCGTCGCTTTGTGGCGGTGCAGCCTTGATTTCTCCGGGCGGAACTCTTACCATTGCACCTGGTAATCATCGAAGAGACAGGGAATATGGCCGACTTTGATCTGTCCTTCATTCCTGCTTTGTACACGCCCTCAGCCTTACTTCCTATCGCCAGACACAAAGCTAGCCTCCTGTATACAATCGAGACACATCCAGTCACGGTGATTGTCGGGCAGACGGGCAGCGGAAAGACCACTCAGCTTCCGCAGTACCTAGAGCAGGCAGGATGGTGTTCAGGTGGAAAATGTATAGCGATCACTCAGGTGGGTAAGCCAAGTCCGCGCAACGGGCCAGAGTGTATTTGACAAATTTCTAGCCCAGGAGGGTCGCCGTCACCACAGTCGCTGCGCGCGTGGCCGAAGAGATGAGATGTCAAGTGGGTGAACAGGTTGGCTACTCGATTCGCTTCGAGGATGTTACTTCAGCCAAGACCAAAATCAAGTTTCTTACCGATGGCATGCTGCTGCGGGAGGCTTTGGTTGATCCGTTATTGACGAGGTACTCGGTCATCATGGTCGACGAGGCGCATGAGAGATCGTTGAGCTCGGACATCCTTCTTGGGCTTTTGAAGAAGATCAAGAAACGCCGCCCGGAGTTGAGAATCATCGTCAGCAGTGCAACCATCGAAGCTGAAAAGTTTGCGACTTTCTTCGCGGATCCAGACGCCCCTGATGACCAGCAGCAGTGTCGCATTGTCAGTATTGAAGGTCGGACATACCCCGTCGACATCCTATATCTGGACCAGCCCACCGACGATTATGTTGAGAAAGCCGTGTGTACAGCATTCACTATCCACCAGCAGGAAGGTCCAGGGGATATCCTCGTCTTCCTTACTGGAAGAGAGGAAATTGAAACAGCCATGCAAAAACTCTCCGAGCTAGCATCAACGCTCCCTCCACAAGCTCAAGCGCTTCAGCCCCTTCCACTTTATGCCGGTCTCAGCACCGACGATCAAATGTACGTTTTCTCCGAGGCAGCAGAAAATACGCGCAAAGTCATACTCAGTACCAATATCGCGGAAGCCTCCGTGACAATCAATGGCATTGTCTTTGTCGTCGACTGCGGCTTTGTCAAGCTGCGCGCATTCAACCCAAACACAAACATCGAAACATTAACTCCTTTCCCCACGTCAAAAGCCTCCGCAACGCAACGAGCAGGGCGCGCAGGTCGAACCCAACCGGGGAAGTGCTTCCGATTGTATAGGCAGCAATCCTATGCCTCTCTGCCCGCAACGACGCCTCCGGAAATCCAACGCTCGAACCTTGCGCCGGTCGTCCTCCAACTCAAAGCCCTAGGAATCGACAATATCGTACGCTTCGACTTCCTCTCACCTCCACCCTCACAACTCCTCATCCGAGCGTTCGACCTCCTCTACGCTCTCGGCGCGGTAGACGACTATGCAAAGCTCACCTCTCCCCTGGGAACCCGTATGGCCGAACTGGGCGCCATCTCACCCATGATGGCGAAATGCCTCCTGACTTCCTCATCACCGCAATTCAACTGCCAAGCAGAGATGCTCACCCTCGCCGCAATGACTTCCCTGCAAGGAAACGTCTGGTTCCACCACGAAGGGCAGAAGAAAGCCATGGAGTCTTCGCGCCGGAAATTCGCCGCCGAGGAAGGCGATCACCTCACATTGTTAAATGTCTACCAGGCATTTGTGACCAAAGGAAGGAAAGAGGCAAAGTGGTGTCACGACAATCACTTGAACTTCAAGAGTATGCAGCGCGCAGTGAGTATCAGGAATCAGTTGTGGCGATATCTCGAAAAGTTCGGGGCCGTGAAAGGAGACGATCCGTCCACAGCTGCGACCGCTCAGCAGCAGAATAAGGCACAGAACATCCTCAAGTGCCTTGTGACAGGCTACTTCTCACATGCTGCGAAAATGCAACCTGACGGGACGTTCAAGTCCGTTTCTGGAAACGTCGCAATGCATGCCCACCCGACGAGCCTCATGTTCAACAGGAAAGCGGAGTACGTGATCTTCCACGAGCTGTTGGAGACAGGGATCAAGGTCTACATCAAGGATCTGAGCAAAGTGGAGAAGGGCTGGTTGGTCGAGTTTGGAGGCGGGTATTATAACCTCAAGAGCTGAGGGCCCGTTGGTATGTTCGTCGGAAGAAGAGATCCCTCGGTACGCCAATACCTAGACAGCGTCCGAACCGTCTGGTCTGTGCATCATCCCCAATCTATGTCATATTGCCGGGTATCGTACTCACTAACCTGTGGCTCGTCAATCGTAGTCGTCATACCTTATCGATTCTCTCTGAGTGAACTCGATGGCTTCCTCCTCCGTGGCCAACCCCTTTTCTTTCCGTTGCCTCAACTTTGCCGAACCCTCTTTACACACATCACACGCGTAATAACATTCGGAAGCCTCCTTCTTGTCCCCGAAATAGCGACTAACTAACTCGTGGCGACAGGTGCTGGTGTTTTCGCAAAATTCCACGATCCTCTTGAGCGATTCAAATCTTGACTCCGTTTTGGCTTTGCCTTTATCTTTGGCTGCCTCGCACCTCACGCGATACTCGCAACGAGTCGCCTCCTCCCGGGTGTACAATATAATGCTGGAGGCTGCTTTGTTGTCCCGACCTGCTCGACCGGACTCTTGCGCGAAAGCCTCCATCCCCTTTGGGAGGCCGTAGTGTATGACGAAGCGAATGGAGGAGACATCGACGCCCATTCCAAAGGCCGTTGTGGCACAGATGATGTTGAAAGACGCAGCTATGCTTTCATTATCTTCGACGTGCAATAGGCGTGGATCTGCTTTTGCGTGTCTCTCGAATAATCTCTGGATCTTTTCACGCTTGTCTGGGTCAAGGCCGGCGTGGTATGCGCTTGCACTGATGCCCGTACTAGCCAACTTAGAGGCCACAGTGTCTGCTGTTGCGCGCATGGTAACGTAGACAATGCCGGTGATCGGAGGTACAGTTGCTGACGGATCTCGCTGTTTCAGGTGCCGAAGCAGCGCGACTCGTCTCCTATGCATAAAATCGAGCTTGGACGACAGGTACGAAAACATGTCGTCATCACCGCTCTTCGGATTCGAGTCGGACAGGTATTGGACTTCGTAGTGAATATTGGGCCGCGATGTCGATGTCGAAAAGCATTTCGTCTTCTCATTATCGAGGCCGAGGAACTTGAAGATATCATCTCTTACTTGCTTCGTCGCAGTGGCTGTCACCGCCATCATCGGTACAGAAGGGCAATTCAAGCTGGTTTTCAACCATATCAAGTCCTTGTAGGCTGGACGAAAGTCATGACCCCATTCGCTGATGCAATGTGCCTCATCGATGGCGACACGTACAAGTTGACCCTGGCGATGAATCTGCATGATGATGTTGCGGAACCGGTCGAGCGCACAAAGTTCAGGCGTGACATACAGCAACTTGGTCTCCGGATGGCCGCAAAGCAAATCATTCTCGATACGTCTCCTGTCCGTCAACCCGGTCCTGCCATTGATCATCTCGACAGCAATGCCCAGTGCTTTGGCTGCGTGGACCTGGTTTTCCATCAAGGCCAAGAGAGGCGAGATGACCACTGTGACTCCCAAGGAGACGACGGCGGGCAGTTGGTAGCATAGTGACTTGCCAAAGGAGGTGGCTGCGCAGACGAAAACATCGTGCCCAGCAACTACCGCGGCAATGACTTCCTCTTGGACTGGTCGGAACGCGTCCTTGCCAAATACGCGGCGGAGCGTGAAGCGGAGGTCTGTAATGCTCGCTGTTCGCTTCAATGCCGCTCGTGGCATTATGGCCGTTGGATCACATCGAGCTATGCGACAACTGAGTGCCGGCGGAGTCGTCAATGGTTCTGTTTCGATGCTCCTGTGCAAAAAAGCTGAAAGCGAAGACGCGCTGGTCACTTGCGAAGGAATGCACCATCGACAATAGTGGTTCGCAGTAGAGACACGCCTTCACGTGATACTTTCACGGCGGAGCTTAAGTGCCCGTCGACGAAGTTTGGTAGGCAAAATCGCTTTCGTAAAATGCATTTCTTTCCTCTTCACTTCTCATGATTTTCAATCATATGCGCTTTTGGTTACTCTTTGTTCAGTCCTCGAGTATTAGTCGAGTTTCCATTGCCTCCGAGCCATATGAATATGTTGCGGTATATGGACCGAGGACAGTTCACACTGCCGCGTGTTCTTCCTTTCCAATTCCTGCAACCTGACACAGAACTGCGGCGGACCGTCGCGTTTCTGACTTGCCGCTGAGCCTTCAGTGCATCATGCGAGTCAATCAGACTTGTGTGATGAGATTTCATTGTCTTCGATTGACGATTGTCTGGTCTACATTTTATCAGGCTGAACTCACTGAATTTTTACGAAGCTTTATCGGCGTCGACTGGCAATTGCGTAGGCTTGGATCTTCAATGAGCAGTTTCCAAGCAACATTTTCTGCTAGCATGCATCACTCCTTGCGTGTCAGAGGGCGGGAAACAAAGGTCGTCGAGTGATATACTAGGTCGGCAGCTGATTTCGTTTTTCAGTTGTTACAGGAACTCGGCATCCTATTGGCACTGGTCTCCAAAGTTTGGGACACCCATGTGTCTGAAATTCTTCGCCGAATGAACCTATTGCGGTATGGTCAAAACGCCACGAATTCCACTAGGCTAACAAGGCGTTTTCTGATACCTCTATCCTGTTGACGACCACGTCTGAAGGCAGACGTATTTCTTCCATTTTCGCAAAATGCCCCAAAAGCCCTCAAGTTCTTCTGCTCCTCATCTGTAGATTCAAGCCTCCTCCCCTGCGATTCCATTCTCGTCACCAGTCAAAGTCATCCAAGCTTTCCTGCGAGCAGCGCTTCATGCTTAATTGGCGACCATGGTCGGGATAGCAAGAGCTCGTGGTTGCGGCACTTGCAGAAAGCGCAAGATAGCGGTACTCGATCCTTTGTATAGTGCTAACCAAGGAAGCCTTCACTGACGGTAACCAATGACAGTGTGGACTGGAGAAGCCAAGTTGTGCTCAATGCGTCAAGTCGAAACGAACATGCGTCGGATACCGGAAGTACCCCATCTTCATCGCTCATCAGCCGCCCAAGGAGGGCCACCTAGAAGCCGCAGCAGAAACGAAATCTGAATCTGATGGAAGGACACGGTCTAGGGACCCTCAGGCCGATTATCCGGATTTCGATTCGGTGGTCGCCACACCACTGTCCGACGGAGGCTACCTCGACCCGAAAAAGTCGCTCGTCCCCTTAGGGACACAAGTTGATGCTAATCCTGTTCTTCGCCAGCGGCTTCTCGAAGTGTATTTGGATAGCCATCTCTCCAAGAACACAGTCGGGCCTATGCAGCAAAGGATTTGGTTGATACAGATCCCAGGCCTTCTTCACGTTACTCCTGCATTAGAGGTTTCCATGATGGCGTTATGCCTAGCAAAATTAGGAGACCTTCACCGCGATGAAGGACTAACCTATGAGAGCATCAAGCTCTACCGCCGCGCCCTCCACGAATTGCAGTTGGCGCTGTGGGACCCCGCACAAATGCTCGACGACCAGACTCTCACTGCCTGTGTGGCATTAGGCATGTACGAGATGAGCCAATGTCCGAACCGATCGAAACATGGCTATGTCAGCCACACTCTAGGTTGCCGGAGACTCGTCCAAATCCGCGGTCCTGAGGCACACGTGGATGGTTTGGGCCATGCAGTGTTTATTCATTTCCGCATTCAAGAGGTAAGCATCCCTGTACATGACAACAACGGCAGCCTAACAAAGACGTAGGTCCTGTACTCATTAGACCAAGGCGAATATTCTTTCCTGAGAGACCCGTTGTGGCAAGAAGTACCGTGGCGCAAAAGACCCAAAACGGCATACGATCGCTTCTATGACTTCCTCATCCGTGCTCCTGAGCTTCGTAATCGGGGAGACATGCTCCAGTTTCTGGATCCTCGTAGAAAACTACAGGTCGCGACAGAGATGATCTGGAAGTGCTGGGAGATGGAGTCAGGATTACAGTCCGTCTATGATTCTGTGGAGACAAGCCACAATGGACCACTGTTCTGGCCGGAGCTGGCGCGCAACAAGGACCTTCATGGTGACTCGGAAGATGGCATGCTGTTTCCAGTTGCCTTTCATTTCCCAAACCTGTCGATCGCCAACACCGTCCTTATCTATTGGGCGGTTCAGGCAATACTGTGGCATGGAATGTGGCAGCTCTATGGTCTCATTACCGAATTACGGTTGTATTTCATGGCCGCGGCCAAGGTGGAGGACGGTAATGGCAGTCCGGAATCTGTCGATGATGCTGTCAGCACGCGCTTCACGTTTCCCCCTCTCGAACACCGAGCAGACTTTGCCGCACCTTGCCGCAGCATCTTCCAGTCGATAGAATATGGGTTGCAGGAAAACATGCTGGATCAAGGGCCAAAGAGTGTCGCCTGTCCGTTGAGAATTGCGTATGAGACACTGCGGGTCTATCCACAGTTCAAACAGGAGGTCGCTTGGGCAGAACGGGCGCAGGAAATGGTTGAGGGACGGTCACTGCGGCTGCTTACCTACTACGTTCCGAGGAGATAGTTCTCTCTCGATCGGTGGTGGTGTCGCTGGCGATACTTGACACTCTCACTCACACAGTAGGCTGGCTGGCAGCATCTCAGATCCGACCAATCAGAATTTGCCAAGGACAGGCTGTCCTCAGACCTGAACGCGTCGAGGGGCGTCTTCTTTGCTGCCACGATGCTCTTCACTTTCTTCTTTCATATCTACTGCTAAAAATCCTGCCATTCTCCCTGATGACTTCTACAGACCCAATATCGTTGCCATGATATCTTCTTGAGGTGACCTCCCAATTGCCCTGCCATCTGTGAAGGACGTCTGCCTGGACGGTTTCCTTCACCTCCACACCAAAGCCCACAAGATGGCTTCAGAACCAGGTCCTGCAATTCAATTCATGGGTCAAGTGGCTTATCATTTCGAAATGATGCGACCTCTTTTGCCCACGTACCTACATCTCCTCGTATCAGCAATCTTCCCGATCTACACCGCCGCTCACGCTTCATTGACTAGACCACCTTCCGCCGCACCACGAAAGCCCAAGAAGGGCGGGGACGATGATGAAGACGACCGCGACGACACGTCATCAACGCAGGTCGAGAGCTTAACTCCCCGGGACGCCGTTGTGTTCCCTGTTCTTGCCGGCGGGACACTAGCATCGCTTTACTTCATCCTGAAATGGCTCCAGGATCCCGCGTGGTTGAACTGGGCCCTGGGGCTCTACTTCTCCCAAGTTGGTTTGTTCTTCGCAACCAAGTTTCTCAAGGACGCCTTTTCTCTCTTGAGATCTTTCTTGCTGCCCAGTCAGTTCTCGAGGAGCGGGGTGCTATGGAAAGCCGACCAGCAGGCAAAATGCTTCAAGACTGACGCTGGAAAGAGCACTGGGTCACCATTTGCCGGACCCCTGGGACTGATACCGCTTCCTAGTGCCGTTTCGCTACGGGTGTGGGATATTCGGGGCCTGCTCTACGCGAAAGCACGATTCGAGCTTCATGTTCACGGACTCGTCAACCTGAAAGCACCGGTCGAATTCCTTGATGTTCTTAGCCTGACGCTCTCCTGTAGCATCGTGTACTACCACACGTTCATTGGCAAACCGTGGTTTCTCACCAATTTTCTCGGCTTCTCCTTCTGCTATGGCTCCCTGCAGTATGTGACTCCAACAACAGCATGGACCGGGACGCTCATCCTCAGCGCCTTGTTCTTCTACGATATTTACTTTGTCTTCTTCACACCAATGATGGTCACAGTGGCGACGAAGCTGGATGTGCCGATCAAATTGCTATTTCCTCGTCCTGACGGTTGCGTGGTGCCAGTCGGCGCGCCTGAAGGATCGCCAGCGATGGAAGAGTATCTCAAGTGTCTGGCGAAGAAGAGGACCATGGCCATGCTTGGACTGGGAGACATTGTCGTTCCGGGGATGGTGTTGGCTTTTGCGTTGCGATTCGACTTGTACCTGCATTATCTCCGACAGGGCCACGGTAACAAGCAGGGAGAAAACTCCGAGACCACTCGACCAACCTATACCAGCGCGAAAGGAAGCTGGGGCGAACGATTCTGGACCAGTTCCAAGCTGTGGCCAAAGGAGATCCGGGCCAAGCAGTTCCCTAAACCATATCTTTACGCTACTATTGTTGGATATCTCTTTGGCATGGTTGTTACAGTGGTCGTGATGCAGGTGGCACAACACGCTCAGCCGGCATTGCTGTACCTGGTTCCAGGTGTCTTGGGGTCTCTCTGGGGTACTGCATTGGTGAGAGGGGATCTGAAAACACTATGGAACTACAGTGAGATGCCGGAGAGTGAGAAAGACGACAAGGACAAGGCGGATGCTGCTAAAAACAACAAGAACGCGTTGGAGTCTAGTGGGGATGAGGCTGAGAAAGAAAACACAACTGCCAACGGTCAGGTCGAGGATGAAGATAAGGACAGCAAACAACAGAAATCCCGGGCGGGGAAGAAGGATCCTGAGAAGGCACCTCGCCGTCTCGTCTATCTGTCAATCACTATGCCTGGCACTCCGCAGGAGCGTGAGTCCAGGAGTTCCACCGAGTCTACAGCCGAAATCGAGGGGCCAGAGCACACTCTGGCCATAGACAGGGCAGGATCGGAGGATTGGAGCACAGCGCGGGTGAAGGACAGCGAACCGCCAGAGAAGCGTGTCAGAAGATCATGAAGGAGTCCATGTATCCCACAGAACATGTCAGCTGGACGCATAGCAACGGGACAGGCCATGAAACACTACTCGAAAGGGAATCGAGGCGCCTTGAGGTGTTCATATTAGGGAGCAGTGTAGATACGTGCTCGTGTCAAAGGCGGGTTTATTCCATTCCCATGCATGCCTGCATGTATGTGTTTGTAGCAATGCCTTTTATCATTCGGCCGTCTCATTATGCATCGTCGAGGAAGCCTCAGACGTATCCTACTTGCTGACGTGGTCATTCATCTCCTGCGCCTTGGCCTTGAGTTCTTCCTTGCCTTTCGCCTCGGGCATGTCTGCGAAGACACCTGGGGTCAGCTATGCCTTTGTCACTGTATTGAGGGGGAATCAAGCAGGCTTACTGTCTGAGATCTGAGGCCCCTTGCTCTGGTGATGGTAAGCGTGTGCCTGTTCGTGCTGACCCTGATGGGTTGGGTGGCTGGAGGCTGTGGAGTTGTCGGACTCTTTGGCGACCTTGTCGAAGACCGAGTCTTGAGCGCTGTCTGAAGTGGCCATGATTTGCTGTGTCGTTGTGTTGTGCTGGTGTAAGACTGGGTTGAGTGAAAAGTAATCCAGGGACAAGGGACGAATTCGAGACGTTTATTGTACTTATATCGGGACTCGCACCATTCTGTGAAGGCATCTGCGTTTCCTCTCACACCTGGACGAGGGTGATGATGACGTCTGTCCAGTTTATCGATGCACAATGTGGGGCACGGTGACGGAATCCTCAGGCTGCTCTCCAATCGAATAGGCTCGTCTAACCAGGGGGTCGCTCAAGCCTAAGCCCCCGCAAAGAGGCACCCCTAACGAGGTTTTTCCGAGCCCGAGAGCCACGCGGCTCAGGCCCCAATTAGGCTGGCCGGTTTGGAGATTGTCCTGTCCCGATTCTGTCACTCCGCAACTTCATGTTGCTGTCTTTGTCCGTCTTATCTTTCCTCCAGCAAAGCCAACTACCTTCCTGTCGCCTGCCTCTGTTCCAACATGCCTTCGGTCCTCAGTGACGCGGACAAGGAAACCGTCAAGCGAACTGTGCCCAAGGCATCGAACAAAATCCAAGCCGTCGCAGTCGCTCGGCTCTACGTCGCGCACCCAGACCGCAATCGATGGACTTACTCGGGCCTCCAGGGCGCTGCCGTGCTGTCGAACGACCTGGTGGGAAACACGTTCTGGATTAAATTGGTCGACGTTTCCCCCGCCAACCGGGGCGTGATATGGGATCAAGAAATCTACGACACCTTCCAATACAACCAGGACAGGACCTTTTTCCACTCCTTCGAACTCGAGCAATGTCTGGCAGGCTTGTCATTCGTCGACGAGAAGGAGGCCCGTCAATTCAAGAAGAAGATGGACGAGCGGGAAAAGAATGCCTCCAAGCAGACCAAAGCGCAACCATTTGCGTCGGGCGCAGGAGGAGGCCAGGTTTTTGTTCCCGGGAGCACGCACAAACATCATAGTCGTGTTGGCAACTTCTTTGGTCGCCACAGACAGAGTTCGGCGTCCCTGCAGCCGCAGGCTATCGCTCCTCAGCCAATCTACAGCCCGGGAGCGGCACCCACCAGCCGTCCACAAAGTGCAGGCGGGATAGATCTAGCAGATCCGTCGTGGAGGCCCATCTTGGACGAACTGTTGCAAATGGGCATCACCGAGGACCAAATAGCCCAAAATGCCGACTTCATCAAGGCTTATGTCCAACAAAAACAAGCCGAAGAAATGGCCAATGGAATTGCCTCTGCCTTGCCCAATGTAGCCGACACGAGATCGAGGGGCCCTCCTCCACCACCTCCATCAGCGCCTCCGTCAAGGATCAGCCCGGAGAATACAGGCGCCTCTTCGTCCGGTCGACGTGGCCCTCCGCCAGCTCCTCCGCCATCGAGACGACCGGTGGGAGGAAGAGAGGCCTCACCACCACCACGGTCTGTCTCCCCGCCTGCTCGAACGCCATCCCCTCCCGCAACTCCACAGCCTAGATTCCGTGCTCCTCCTCCTATTGCAGACGCCGGCAAGTTTGCCGTCAAAGAAGGGCCGGCCCTCCATTCCTCAGGCCGAAGTCGAGCCTCATCAGGCTCCTTGGCGAACCCAGGCCCACCACCACCACCGCGTCCTCCGAAAACTCCGATCGAAGAAGAACAGCCGCAAGGTGGATTGTTTAGGGTCCCTCCACCTTTCACAGGCGATCGTAAATCCTCAGCACCTCCACCTCCACCAAGTCGTGGTCCTGTTCCTCCTCCGCCTCCCAGTCGAGGGACACCCACTCCTTCTGCCGGGCCACCGCCACCCCTGCCGCCCAAGGCCGGACAGACGCCATCGCATTCAGCGCTCTTTGTTCCTCAGCCTCCACCCCCTCCGCCGGCCAGGAACAATGCTCCGCCTTTACCGCCGCCGAACACTCGCGCAGTTCCTCCTCCACCTACAGGAGCTGGCCCTCCACCGCCTCCTCCGCCTCCGCCTCCATCCTTCGGTGGGCCCCCACCGCCCCCGCCTATGCCATCCTTTGGCGGTCCACCACCTCCTCCCCCGCCTATGCCCAGCTCAGGGGGTCCGCCTCCGCCTCCTCCGATGCCAAACAGCTCCGGGCCTGCAGCACCACCTTTGCCTGCCGGTGGACCTGATGGCCACGAGTCCCTCCTCGCCGCCATTCGCGGAACCGGTGGTAAAGCGGGTGGCGCGTTACGCAAGGTGAAGGACAGTGAGAAGCGGGATCGAAGTGCCGCTCTCGTGCCTGGCGCGGAGGGTAGTGCACCTCCACCACCAGGTGGGGCTGGATCCCCTGCCACGCCGGCAGGAGATCAGGGTGGATTGGCGGGCGCATTGGCCGCGGCTTTGAGCCAGAGGAAGAAGAAAGTTAGTGGCAGTGGTGAGTTTCCCCTGGTTCTCGTATTGTGTTCGTCCGTTTGTGTATGTGTATATATAGGTGTCCATACTGACTTTTGGGTTGTCTAGATGACGAGAAAGACGACGATGACGACTGGTGAGCAGTTTGCACGGAGGTGCAAGTGCAATGCAGACCTTCCAGGCCTGACACGTCAAAATGAGGGAGAGGAGTCGCAGGAATAGGAAGTGCAGTCTGATCTGGATAGAGCAGAACAACGATGAGCAATGGCGAGGGTTGGAGAAGAGGGTCACAGCCAAGGTCACAGCTAAAGCTATTGAATAGCCCGCCCTCGATCAGACAAGACAAAACAAGACAACAGGAGCGAAGTAGTTTGGACAGAACAGCGAGCAAGCAGGCAAGTGAGCGAAGTGAGCGACTGGGTGGGCCCGGCCAGCGAACAATAAAATCATATTACTGTATACCGTAAGAGCGAGCGACTGAGGGAGTATATACAAGTATCGGACCCAATGCGGTGTGTTGTGTCTATGCCTGTGCCTATCCCTCTACCTATGCCTTGACTCCGTAAATGTATCCCTCTTCCAACATTACTGAGTAGTTAAATCAAGATGTATTTACGTCGTCTCTCTCGTCTTGCTCGCTCTATCCCCTGGCCACGAGTATATCCCGCTCGTACGAAGTACTCAGTATGGCCATCTAGCCATCTACAGTAGTCCGTTCGTTCGTCTGTTCGTCCATCGTCATATCAGGTCTCTGCCATTTGTGGCAGGGAAAAGAACCGTTTTGGCTTACAGTACCTCATACTCCGTACTCATTCTACTGTAGAGAAGTCTTCATGCGGCGCGCTTGTATTGGAACAAATCGGGCCAGTCCATCAATCTAATGCCTCTGCTAATGCCATTGCCCGTGCTCATATCAATACCAACAACCAACACCCACAAAGTATGCCGCTCGAACGCTGACATGGCCCCGTCTATATATATATACGCACCTCCCTAGGTACGCCAGATCCAAGTGCGTTGTAATCATCAGAACTATTATACAGGGGCAGAGATAAGACAGAGTCGAGAGTCTTGTCACTTCTTCTTGTGGCTGTGGCTGTGGCCGTGGCCATGGTTGTGGCCTTTCAACGGTTCCCTCGGGGTCAAGCCCTTCTCTTTCTTCTGGTCGGCCTTCATTTTGTCCTCGACATTCTCCACATCCTCGTGGATAGTCATGCGCGGCTGCTCCGGTTGGTGGTGCCCCTCCCCTTCGGCGTTGTTCAGCCGGTGCATCCCCAAGCCGTCCATGCCGGGCCAAAGCACTCGGCCCGGATGCGCATTGTTACCCAGATTGAGTCCTCCACCCTTGAGCCTTCCAATGCGATGGGCATGGCTCTCAATGGCCTCGTTGCGCCAGTTTCCTCTGCCGCCGATTTTGCCGCGGTCACCACCACCACGGAAGCCAACGCTATGATCCAAGCCTTCACCCCACATGCGCACCTTCTGCACCTTCTGCAGCTTCCTCATGCCGTAGATGCAGATGATCCAGGAGAGGCCGAAGCAGACGACGCTGACACTCCCGAACCCCCATTGTGTCTCTTCAATGAAATTGTTCAGATTCATGCCGTACAGCCCGGCGATGAGCGTGCCCCCAGCGAGACCTAACGTGCCGATACTGAATTTGATCTCGAGCAGCATCAACTGATTTCGGTTCGCGTCCAAGATCGCGCGGACCACCTCCTCCGTGTTGCGGATATTGCTGATCAAGTTGCCGCTGATCTCGACGATCTCGTCGCAGATCTTGTGGTATGATTCCAGCAGCATCTCGACCTCTTGGTGGTCGTTCTCCGCTCTTTGTTTGCCCGTGGTTTTGCGCTCGGTGAGGTACATGGCTGCGAGATCGTCGTCTGCCTCGAGGAGGTCATCGATGGCATCGCGGACCAGGCGCGCCTTTTGCTCGAATGTGCCCAGCTTTTTGCTGTGAATCAAGAGATGACGCAGTTTGTCGCGGTCAATGTCCTCTTCGAGTTCGCGGAGGATGTGGGTGACGGGGTCGCGGACGAGTGCGAATTCAGCTTCGAGACCCGACGTCACGGAGATGAGGACGGCTTCGAGGGCGCGCAGCTCGTAAGGGAGGTTGTAGGAGCCGTTTCTGGGGTCGGCTTTCTGGCGCAGTTTGCCTTCCAAGTCGTACATGAAGAGCGACTGCGTGTAGGAGTCGGTACTGCCGTAGGCATCGAACACAAGGACTCGGTCGGATTGGATGAGGACGCGGAGGTGGAGGAGGTTGATGAGGATGGCCGAGGGCCTGACGAGGATATGAGGCAACACAGAGGAGTCGATCTTGCGTAGATCCCGTGGTAGTAAGCCGTACTTGGCTATCAATTCTGATTTCCTAAACTCGCCCGAGACCATCGTAACGGACCCATTGGCGTCAAATTCGGTGCAGCGGAGTTTGAGTTCGGCGCCGCTGGTATTGCGGGACAGGGCGCGGGAGAGATTGAACAGCTGCTCAGAGGTCTCATCGTAGCTGCTGTTTGACGATGCCTGGGCGGCAGTCTCTCTTTGACGAAACCATCGTCGCCAGAAACTGGACTTGTGACTTTCGGTGCTCGCATTGCGAGACTGCGGAGGCCGCGGCGGATAGCGCTTCGGAGGTGGGAGCGCCTTGCATGGCTCTCGTGCCGGACGCCATGTATCTTCGAGGGAAGAGAGCCGTCTCCTCGGAGACGATGTAGAGAGTTGTCGACAGGGTATTCTTGTCGCTGCTGTCGGGAAAGTCGAGTCGAAGACGAGGTTGGACTGGGATCGGAGGAAGCGCAACAGATTTCGGGAAGGCGTCTTCATCTCCCGGCCCAGCAATGACCTGGCAGCGAGGGGAAATGCAGGTCTAGTTCTCCAGTCACTCGTGCCGCTGTATGCTTCCTAGACGTGGAATACCAGAGTCACCAGCACCGTCGGGCTCAAGATTTCAAGGATACAACATCATGCGAGAAAAAGTCGCTTCTCCAAAAGGCTTGGCGCGGTGGTGGTTCCGAGATTATTTGTACGATGAAAGTCATTCTCTACAGAGAACACAAGTAGAGGGCAATGTCACGTCTAGTCTGGTATGCGGACTACAGCACCAGGATCTTGCTTCTCGATCGCTCCGTCACAACGTCTCGATATGGCCCAACAACCACTGGAGGTGCCGATAGGATGTTCGGGGCTGGAACTGAGGTTGCATGTGACCGCAATAATACGTCCTGGGCGTCAGAGAGCATTAGTCCAGAACGACAATACTATGGTTTATTCAAAGGAGCTCAGCTGACTTACTGCGCCCACATCAAGCCTCGCTCGAAATGTTGAACCCCCATTGTCCCCTGAGGATCGTCCACGTCGTCAAAGCCGCTAGAGGTGAAGACTGCCTCGTACTGCAGATCGGGCTCGGTGATGGTAATGGGTTTGAATGGCTTGGTTTGGAATCCCAACTTGCCGCCCCATGTCATGTTCTGGATCGCCAGCTGAGTTCCAGTGGTGGGGGTTTCGAAGTCAAGATCCGCGTTGGACACGAGCACTCGCTGGGTTGCTTCAATGACACGAGGCAGGACACGTTGGATGGGATCGGCCGACAGGTCGCCTAAGTTTTGTGGTCCACCCTCACCCCCCAAGAAGGGGTTGCCGTTGCAAAGCGACCACTCTCGGTCAATCGGCGCGTGCATGGCCGCCTTGACGTCCGTCCGGTTGAAGTAGACCGGTACTCCCGGATAGCTGTAGATGAGGTCGCTGGGAAAGCCCAGAGGATCTCCCTGAAGGGGGCATTGCAGGCTTATCAGATAGGGATTGAAGCAAGGATTGGTTGCGTACGCCGCGTAATATGCGGTATGCCATATATCGCAGGCTGCATCGCTGCTTGAGTTGAAGTACTTGGGAGGCTGCACCTTTGCGGGTGGAAACTTGAAATACGTCTCTCGATAATCTGCATAGCCACACGATTTGTCGAGCGACGCCAACGTAGCCATGAACGACTTGTTGTATCCCATGACATTGGTGTTTTGTTGGAGCAGAGGGTATATCACAGCTTGAGTCTGGACCCAGGAGAACTCGCCAATTGTAGGATTATACGTAAGTGCACCTAGACCCGGTCAGTGAACTCAGCCATGCGTCGACTGGTGAGAATCATCTACCAGAAAGGTTGAAGTGGGTGGAATCGTTCCTGTCCAACATGCCGGATGCGATGTAGGGAACATATCTTCCTGCATAGCTTTCTCCGGTAACGTAGATCTTGAAATTCGAAATGCCAAAAATGGTTTGGAAGTTGAGGAAGAAGTCGTTGAATTCATCGGCGATTCCTTCTTCGGTGGTTGCGTGAGAGTCTCCAATAGAGAATCCAACGCCGACTGGGTATTCAACCCTAAAGCAATTGACGGCATGCGGTTAGCAGCAGGAGTCAGAAGGATCGGAACTCCGAGGAGAATTACCATAGGACGTTGGTAAGGTTCACCCAAGAATAGTGATTGATGGTCGGTGTGAATTGGCCCCAAGCCCATTGAAACTTGCCGTTCTCCTGGAGAAACCCCTCGAGGGAGCTGCAGCCTGCCAACGTCAGTGTCAGTTCACAAGCACATATTCCCATCTTACCAGGACCGCCATTTAACCAGATGGTAATCTCATCAACCGGGGCTCCGACACGAGGCTGAAACACAAAGAACAATCCTCGAGAGGCGTTGTTCGCGTCGATTGGAATCACACCGGAATACAGTTCGCCTAGGTCGAAGTCCATTTCAGGGAGAGACTCCACAAAATATTCTGGTAACCCAAGAAGTGTGAGCACGGTCTGAAGAAGCGCATAGATCCCCTCGGAGAAATCCTGACCTTTGGTATCGTTGTTGTAGAATCTGTGAGGGGCGGCACGCGTTTCCACCATCTGCATTGAGGTCGATGCTGGGGCTGCCGCTCGGTTCCCAACCTCTCGCCGAACGGCTTCTGAGAGCATCCCACCTTGTCGCATGCCACCGACGCTTCCTAGTAGTAAGCTTGCCACCAGGAGGGGCGCAGTCCAGATCTGAGGCCGCATTTCGAGCAGATACTTGTGACAGGATGAGAGGAGGACGAGGAACTGAGAAGACGGTCATGGCGGGCGATTAAGTCGCACCGGCCTGAGTATAAATATTCGTTGTCGACAGAAAATCCCGTTAATGGGCCCATTTGGGTGAATCTATCCGATACAGCTTGCAATGAAGCCGTCTTTCCACGGCACATAAGCTGTCGACATGGCAGCAGCATTTGAATGCACGACTAGCGACTGAGTTAGGGCCAGAAGAGGAAACCGTTCAATCAACCAGATACATGTGACCAGACGTAGCCAGGTATTCAAATGACCTCGGATGTGCAAGCGGCCATAGACGGGATAATAAGAGCATGAAACGGACATCGCAGCGAGGAGCGAACATAGATTTCAGCTCAAGCCACAACGGCCTCGACCCCTCAGCTCCCATCATGCAAGCCACGATTGTGCCGTGTTGTAGAGGCCAGCCGGCACAGCTAGTATTCTTGGAGCCCTAACAGCAGGGAAGTTTTGAAACCATCTAGAGTAAGCGAGAGTGGTTCTCAACAGTATGAACTAGCGGAACTCGCGAGCATGGGAGGCTGAGGGAGGAGGGAGAGGAGGAGAGAGAGGGACAGAGCCGTATAAGAAGGTACGCACGTGACATTCACGTGACGCACAAGAGAATGAACCGGTACAGTCACATGATTGCGCGTGGATGCCCGTGTTGCTGTGTATTTTGTGGAGCGCGAACAGGTGGCAAAGTCAATGGCAGGATGATTTTCATCACCTGGACAACAACGGAACAATGAAAACACCCTCACGCTCACGCTCGATGGAATCGGCGAGGACGTCGTCGCCCGTCCATCCCACAAGATGCCGACTCACCACTCTAGACTCCCGTCTCCACCCCCACCAACGCGCGTGTTCTTCGACCCGTTCAATTCCTCGTCAACCGGCCATCAGAGAGCAGAGAACCGACTCTCAGGAAGCACATCATGGCGGGACTCGCGGACGTATAAACTTGAGCATCAGCTCAAAGACGCGACAGGGTGTGGTGGGCAACACCACTTGTCCGATCTGGTAGGAGCGGGGAGCGAGAACTTCAACAAGGGTGGACGCAAGGAGAATGGCAGCTGGGAGGTTGGGGCGCCGGGGCTGAGGGAGGAAGGATGGCAGGATATCAGGGAGTTGATGAGCGGGAGTCGCAAGCGATCAGGCGGGAGCGACGCGAACGCAGAATCGAATCCCGGAGGCAAGCGATCGAGGTTGATTGACAGGGGGACGAAACGGTCGCACGAGACCACAGCACCGGACCGTGAAGACCTTCCTGCCTCGTCAGGCAAGCAAGGCAATCCCAATGACGACTCTATATCACCATCAGAGCCACCTCCCCAGATCTTCCGCAATCTCAGAATCTACTTGAACGGCTCCACCGCACCGCTAATATCCGACCACAAACTCAAGCACCTCTTTGTGCAACACGGCGGCAACACTTCCATAGCCCTTGGCCGCCGCACTGTCACGCATGTCATTCTCGGCAACGAGTTTACCGACGGAGGCGGACTGGCCAGTAGGAAGATCGACAAGGAAGTCAAGCTCGTGCGCGGGTTGGGGAAGGGCGTGAGATATGTCACCGCGCAGTGGATCATGGACAGCGTTGAGAAGGGCGTGAGGCAGCCGGAGAGTCGGTATGTGCCCAAGGGCATCGAGGGGAGGTTGGGAGGCAGCGGGCAGCCCAGTATTCGGGGATTGTTTACGCCGGGGACGAAATGACACGGTGGAGGATGACGACGTATGCGTGGGTTTGAATGAGGCATGAACTTTCGTTACGACACTGCATTGGGAACGGGCAAAGACTTGACGTGGTGAGCAATCACGAAGCGGGGAGCACACGCCAAGCGTGTTGGGCCATTGCATCAACATGGGCGGTAGGATCGAGGCTTGCATGATACCCTGGGACTTGGGCATTAAAAGCATTAAGCCAGATTATCGGCGGACGCCGTGCTGGGAGAAGCAAGCACAGATATTGGACGGACAACAGGACGCCAGCATAGCATAGTATCGGACGGACAGACAGACAGACCACCGCCACAGACACATTCCGTATTCCATCTCCTCAACTGGTGCTCAGATTGGGCCATTCTGTCATCACACACACGGGTCAGCTCTCTCTCTATCGTGAACTCCCGGTCACGACGTAGCAATAACAGGAAAAGGACGCAACAACGACTTACCGAATCTCGTCCTCTCCTTGTTCCTCTTCACGATCCTGACCTCATCACCGACGCTCACTGCCGGGGCCTCCTTTCCTTCGGGGATTCGGGCGAGAAAGCCATACCGGCCAAAGACAGGTGACCACTTCGCGCCTGGATCGACGCGGCGATCGCTCTGCAACTTTTTCAGGATCTTGCCGGACTCGCCCTCGCCGACCTTGCCGGTTTCATAGTCGACGTTGAGGCTGTTGCACCGGGCACAGTTCTGCGTGAGCACGACCTTTGCGCCAGCGTCCCCGATCTCCAGCTCGGCCCAGTAGTCCTCGTCGAAGGCCTCGTCGGCGCCCTCGACGATGATGTTGGGCCGGAACTTGGAGATGTCCATGACCTCGCCGGAGCCGTCCAGACGGCGTTGGGCGTCCTCCCACGACTTCGTGCTGATGACGAGGTACGGCGCCACGTCGGCGAACGAAATGCCCCGGTCCACCCCTTCATATCCCCCGCCAGTCATTGTGCGGAGCAACGAAGCCGCAGTTGAGGAGATGCTGCCCAGCCAAGTGCTGCTGCCACTGCCGCTCGATGCACTTTCAGACTGTTGCTCTGCCGCCACGTTGGGCGGCATGTTTCCCAGCACTTTCCTGCTGTTTCCGCCAATGTACACCAGCTTCACTTCGTACCCGAACCGCTCCGAAAACCAGGCATCGTACTTCTCGCCCATGTCGTAGCCGATGACGGGGCTGGAATGCATCGTGATCTCGATCTCGTCCAGGCCTTCGGTCGCGGGATCCAACGAAACGTGAAGCGCCTCCCCGCCGACCTTCTTCTCGGGATGGTCAAAGACGTGATCCTTCGTGTACGTCACGATGACCTCCTTGGGCGTAGTGACATCGTCGAAAGCGGTTGTGAAAAGGCACATCTCGACGTGATAGGCCACGTGCATGTTCTTACCCTGTTTGACGTCGAAGAGCATGAACCGTCGGTCGTGCGGGAAGCCAGTATACGTGGCGCTCAGGCACGGAAGTGAGATGCCTCGAATGGATTTGATCGGGTAGGTGTAGACCTGCGATTCAGGGAACATGAGTCTCCCGGACATTGTGGGTGGTGGTGGCAAGGCGACGCAATTCGAAATCCATGTACTACAGCCACAGGACGATACGTACCTCCTTCACGCGCATCTTGCCTGATGCCCGTGTCGCTTCCGCCATTTCGAGTCTCCTGTCGCCGGGTAATTGCTCGATGTGTCCCGACGTTATCCCTCCTCTTCTCTCTTCCCTTCCTCACTCTCCGAGATCAGAATCTAGCCCTCCTGTCGGTTGTTTCTTGGAATCGCTTGAGCCGAATTGCGGAGAAGCGCGTTATCCGGCCTCCGGCCAGATCTGTCAGTTGATAGATTCAAGCGACCACGAGAGCCGAAGCAGTGGAAGTACGATGAAAATGCTCCAATGGTTTCTGACAATCAAATAGCGACCGTAGGGTACAGTAGCATTAGCGGGCTACCTGGTACAGAGGCAGTTTGCTCCACAGAAGTGCCCGTCTAAGATAAGGTCATGTACACACGTTGGACGCCCTTTCGGACAATGGCGACCCCGCATTGCGAGGGCCGAGGGAGCGAAGGTCGGGCTTATCAGATCGAGGGCGGAAGGAAGCGTGGGGGCTGAGTGTAGCCTTGAGCCGTCAGTACCAGGTATGGTACCATAACTCCGGCTGGGGAATGCAATATGGCTCGGGAAGATAGAGACAAGGTACTGTCTTTGTTGTGGATGGCTTAAGACTCTGGAATACTTCGAAGTATCTATCCCCTACTCTTCCATTCAGACCAGATCAGCTCTTGGAGAGCATGGTAAGTGCATCTGGCCCAGAAGCGCGGGCGCATAGACACCAGTACCTTCAACCCTAACCCTAAGCCGGGCCTTCCCTCGACCCCAAGTCACATTAAGTCTGCTGTATCTTCCTAAAAACAGAATTCCTGGCCGTGAAACTTCGGCATCGCTTGCCAAAGACCCACATCGGAATGGTCAGTAGGCAGATAAAGATATGAAGTCCGCCGATGGTCGAGAAAACTTCGAGCGGACCCTGCTTGGTGATCCAATCTGTTGAGCGTGATTAGCTTGGCAGACCACGATAGATAGACGATATCGGAAGACCTCAACTTACCGCTGATGAAGTAATTCATGCCAAAGCTGTAGATGTTCCGGAGATTAAGCGATGCGAACGCCTCGGGCGCTTTGTTCCTGTGGCACTCGGTGATATAGCCGTAGATGCCAATGTTGAGGAATGACATGGAGAAGTAGATGATGCCATAGAGAACTACGGGCCCAGCCCAGGGAGCCTCGTTCTGCAGTGTAGCGCCGAAGCCGAAGAAACCGACCACACCGAGAATGAGAGTGAGGAAGTTGAGGGCAAGTCGGAACTCCTAAGAGCGCATCCAAGTCAGTACTATTCCAAGGCAGGCTGGGAAGGGGGTCACAGAGACGACAGCCTTACCGGTTCGTAGATGCCACCGTTCCAGCGAGCAAGCTTCTTGACTGTCCAATCATTCATCGGCCCAGCGACGAAGCCAAGCAACGATGCAACCAGGGCCGCGATGCTGATCAGACCAACATCCGAGACGCTAAAGTTGTAAGGAGGGCCGGTGAAAAGCTGCGCCAGCACCGAAATCATCACGACCAGCCACGACGTCGAGAGACCGTAGGTGATGAACCCGTACAGTACCTGAGGGAACAAGAGCATGCCGAACGGCCGCACGATGATTGCCAGCAAGTTCTCATCGGACTCTGCGCCTCGCCAGGGACGGAGTTCCTCCCAGAAGGTGTAAGGCTTCTCTTCTGCGCCCGTATACAGCACTTCTCGATGCGCGACCTTGCTGCCTGTCTTGGTGGTCTCGAGGTGTTCCATGTGTTCGCCCTTGCGTTCTGTCGCCTCAAGTGTCTCAAAGGTATGATCCGTGGTGCCCAGGTCCAGGTTATACGCCGGATCTCGCTTGTAGACCGTCTCAGGCACGAAAAAGAAAATCAAAATGATGAAAGCGCCGTACAAGCATGCGCAGATCCCGTACGTCCAGTTCCAGCCGATGTCCTCGATGATGTAGCCGGAAATGCAGCTACCTCCGCCTACCCCAATACTCAGGCAGAGGCCCCAGAACGCGAGACGAAGGCCGCGCTCGTGCACGAAATAGATGTCTCCGATGATCGCGGTGGTAAGGACTTCGAATGGAGACATGCCGATGGCGCCGAAAATACGGCTTGCAAGCAACGAGTGGTAGCTGTGCGCGAAGTATCCCCACACCGAGGAGATGAAGAGGATCAGGTTTCCGAGGATGATGACCGGTCGACGGCCATATTTGACCGAGAGCCCATTGGTGATGAAGCATGAGATGCCGATGGCGAAGATGGCCCAGCCGAGGCCTCCGTTGAGCGTGTTATACGACATGTGCCAGTCCTCAGCCATTTGTGCGAAGCCAGGACTGATCATCGGTCCCCAGGCTCCTACAACAGCAGTATCAACGCTGATTATGAGGAGGAGAAGATCCTTCTTCCACGTTGGCCAGTTCAACGGGTCTCTGGGGGACTCGCTGGGTTGAGGGACGAGCACAATATCGGCATTGCCTCCCTTAGCGTGTTTAAGTCCAGAAGTATCACGACCTAACAAGTATTAGTTGGCCATCTGCGGTCCCCGGCCAGTAGAGTCCCGCTTCATACCGTGAAATTGATGATGCTCCGCATCTAACATATCCGCCAGCAAGGCTGTGCCCGGGACATGGTCCAGGTGGCGGTCTTCGAGAATACCAAGACCCATGGTGACGCCGGTTCCCAGAAAGAATCAAGCTTCTTGTATTGAAATCTTGGCTCTTCTGCCCAAGGAAAATGGCGACTAGATTGATCACCGAGAAAATCCTGTCGAAAGAAGATAGCATCGAAGGAATGTTGTCTGCTAGTCGTATTTAAAGACAATGCTCTCGCTTGCGGGGCCATGGTCGGCATCAGGAAAGGTCATAAGATGGGTCTCGAACCACCGGACGTAGAGCGGACGTGTCTCCCAGAATGAATACCCGAGTGCGGATGTCGGTCGAGTTGTCGAGGTGGAACCCAGGAGATTCCCCAGACGGCCTTTCCCCAGCAAGAAGAGTTGGGGCTCCCCATGGTGGATCATCTGTGGCGCACTGACAGGGCTCCAGCGAGCATTTGTCCATATCTTAAGCGGGAGGTCTGGTTCGCTACACCAAGAGGGATCGGCAAATATGTCAACATCACAGGTGCCATGTTGGAGGTGAACCGATCATCGAGGGTGAATGATTGGCGAGGCAGGTCTATCCACGAGTGCGACCGCCGCCACCGCCATATGAATGGGGAGTTGGAAACCCGGTACAAGGTGCTCGCGCAGTCCAGAAAGGGAGGCGGGGGTGAAAAGGTTGCACTTCTGCATGATGCTAGATCATTAAATAGTCGACGCTGTTGTGATTGGACATTGAGATGCGTAACGCCAGGGAACGCGAGGCGGAAGTGCGAGTTAAGAGCGGAGAGGAGATGCTATCCCCTTTTCAGATAATGGATTTTGGACGTATCGGCGTCGGGCTCGCTTGACCATGCTTTGATCTCCACAATCTTCCAGCGTTCGCATGATGAACAGTATCAGCGGTGTCAAAAAAAGTGCCGAGCGTTGAGTGGAATAGGTCAATTTCCTGACTCTTCGGGCGGCAGTTTGCTTGGTTACTTGTCAAGCATACGGGGCGCCGGTTTGCTTCGCTGAACCGCAGGGACAGTATACAAAAACCTTCTAAGTACTTCAAGATCGAGAAAGAGTGCATCAAGAGTACATAGGATGCACCAGGCTTACACGCAAGGCCGCCCTAGAATTTGTTAGCATTGCTTCACGTCAATTAATTCGTCGGTTAGCGGAGTCGCTGATAGTCAGTCGATCACAAACGTGTCCATACCAGCGGACGATTCAATCCAGGCACCATATCTGTCTTGATGCGATCTCCGAGCCTTCAAAAATATTATGCATGCCTTCGCGTACAAGACAGAGACGCCCGTTCGACATCGTCGTACCGGCCCACAACAGAGTCTCACCCTCACCGGGCTCGAAACTGTGGACGTGTTCCAACACCGCGGCACGACCACACGCCTGGTATTGGTCCTAAGATGGCCTTGTTGCATTCCGTCAATGGACCATAGTCCCAGTCTCTGAAATAGAGGTTGCTGTCGTTGAGAAACGAGGCCGGTGCCCACCGAAAGCTCATCTGCTGTAGACGACCCCCATGCCAAAAGATGATCTGTTTGCTGATGGTAATAAGTTGGTGTAGAATGTCTCCATACGTTTGTGTTTCTCACTCTCAGACACTCTTTTCACCTGTTCGGGGAACATATTCGCCAGAGTTGACAAGCATAATGCCTCGTCGGAAGAAACTGATGTCTTGTGGAACTGTAACGGGCGAGACACCCTGTGTAGGACTTTCTCGGCATAGTCTTCATTATCAGAATCCAACAAAAATTCGAAGCTCTTTGTACGCACCCCGGACACCGGGTAGAACATTGCCTTGCTGGAATCTTGCCAACTAGAGTATAGCTCGTCAATGTCCACGACGTGGTCGACAAACTGAACAAGCAATTTCCCCGCCACATACCTTCCTGGTATGTCCAGAGTCTACGTGTCCAGCCGCACGTGAAAAGGCGCAGGAGGACACCGAGATGGGTCAACTTCTTACTGTCCACGTCGAGGAGAGAATGGTCGAGCACCAGAACGGTTTCGGCGTCCTTGTATGTCCTCCACATGGACGCGATTGCCTGATCGTAAGCCTTCCCCGCTCTTTCACGCATATGCTCGTAGTCGCGAGGGCAGGAAATGGTGTCCAACCAAACAAGCATCGCTGGCTGCGACATATGAGAGGTCAGATCCTGAAGCCAGTTAAGTTGGCATTTGTAGATGGCATTGCGGCATGGGTTACCTCGTCCGTCTGACCATACATGAGAAATGGCGATGTAGTTGGGGACATTGGCAGCGCTTTTCAATCTGAGCTTTGGACCACTCCCCTGGGTGGGATCGATCAGTGGAAGATGTCCATGTTCGAGAATCTCGCAGATCTCTACTGGATCAGCCACGAATTCCTCGCAACCATTACAATTGTGGTGTGCGCGTTGATATTCGCCGGCAACAACGTCTTTGGCATAGCAGCGAACGTCGTCGCACCTGTCATGGGAGCCTGGGTCTCTGGGAGGCAACCTGCTTACAAGGGTGAGAGAGTGTAGGTCGAATATCTGGGTCTTCTGGATATCGCTAGGACACTATCCAACTGAGCGCATGTGGTTCTCCAACAACACATCTGATAGCGGCCATGGACGGCTAGGCAGCACAGTTGTACCGGGGTTGATGGATACGTGTAGGGCATCGCACAATGTCATGGCAGAGTAGAGGATCAGTTCCAGCTGCTCGTCAATTTCTTCCAGGTCCAAATGTATCCGACCCTCGGACTCGGCTGCCAGTTCAATCGACTTCTCGATATCTTGCCTGCAGTTGCTTTCTTCAGGTTGAGCACGGCTGAGGAACATATCATAACACAATCGCCACAAGGGGGCTGTCGTGGCCAAGAGTTGGCCACTTGGACCAACATCAATAAAGTCGCGTTGTCGTGCATGATGCCCGAACGCTTCGTGGATTAGGCCGAAGAAAAGCCAAGTTTGAATTGCGTCTGCAAGGGCGGTCTGCGAGTGGTTGCTCTGCTTCGGACTCACGACGTCGTCTACGGTCCAGCCTGACTTCCTGTCGATGTTTGTCGAGAAGTCTTGATTGTCATATGGACCCTCATTGGGATCTGACGACGACAAGTAGGGGACGTCGAGGCAGCGATTTGGCATCGCGACGGGCTGGGAATCAACGGACAGGAAGCACACGGTCTCCGACAAGGAGCAGGAGAAGGTTTGTTCGACCTGCAAGATGCATGGCCGCAAGGGTGGAATCGAACCCTCACAACTCTGAGATGGTAAACCAATCCAGGCATTGCGGCTGAATTCGAGATGAGCGCGTCGAGAGTCGGCGCACGATAATTAGCGGCTTGGCATCCTGTCCACGCCAGTCTCTATAGAGTCACGCAGTCACACAGCACGAGGCACAAGTAACTAATAATGCCTGGCGTCTGTGCCGTCAAAGTGGTGAAGATCAACTCGCCGTTGTCGAAGAAGCCAAACCATGAGCTTATGAATCCCACATATCCCCCACGTCCTCCCTCGGTACTCTTGCGCAGAGCTCCAAAGACCAAGTACGGGCAATCTCCGACATCAACCGGGACTAGGCACAGGGATGCGCAGCGAGATCTGTCCATGCCCGGAAGCTTAACAAGAGGATGCATAAACTGGATAACCTTGGGCCGGAGATGTGTCTCGGGATTCCCCAGGTCCGGCTGGCCAATGCAGGCTAGGAGCACTCGTACGCTGCCTTTGATTTCCCCACGATCACAGCCCCCGCTTGCCAAGGGTCAACACCCGTGATCGAGGCTCTGGAACTCGGTTTGATCTCTCCTAGGCTTCTCGCTTGCCTCGTTCGTCCACTTCCAGTGCCAGCTACAGCTACATAAGTTTAGGTAACGCGTCCACTACAAGATCAAGTCGATGGACGCGACCATGTCTTCTAAGGGACAAGCCGAACCCAATGGATCCAAGGGCAATTCCAGAGCCAGCAGGTTGTCTCCTGCACGGCTTGCGCGGAAGCGGAAATCAGACAGAGAGTCTCAAAAGGCATCTCGCCTGAAGCAGAAAAACTACATTGCGCATCTCGAAGCACTTGTTCAGTCGTTGGAACCGAGGGCAGGCTCCAATCCCATCAATCTGCTCAAACAAAAGGGCGCAGAAAATGTCGAGATCCGAAAAGCTCTCGCGAACATTTGCAAAATCGCACAGACTGCTCTCGGCATGACTGACGGACGCTCTTCGGGGACCTCATTTTCGCCCGATCCAATTGCCGAATCTGGAGAAAGGAAATCTACAGAATGCGACTTCCCCAAGATTGAGAAATCTCAGACTCCTGGGACTGCTCAGTCGGTATCCCTCACATCTGGTCGGAACTCAGTCCCCTTTGGAAGTGTCCACGGAGCAGACGACTCGGAGGCCCTCGGGGCTAGCGCTGACGCTCATGCGCCCGACGTCCCTTTGATTTTCAGCGACGATGACGATGCAAACTTGGAAGACTTCATTCAACATGACGTCCTGGGCTTTTCAATGCAGGGACCTGTTTTCCAAGAGACCTTGGATCCGTTGAATCTCGATTCGACCAGAGATGCTCCGACCAAAAATCAGTCTCACCTCGGCTTCTCGAATTCTGGCCTATTTTCGGAGACTTTGGCTCTACGGGCTCCCTATGGGAGCAATAGCCGGGATTGGCTACACACCGTGAATCTGTTAAGCGGTCCAGTTGCGTTTCCCCTCGAAACCCCAGATGACGCAAATGATGGAGATATACCAGTTTCCGCGGTGTTACACGGTTGGGATAAAGTCAATGCGCGGCGGCCACTGGATGCGGGATGGAAGGTCCTTCGACAATTCGATCAAAATATCTTCGTCGGCTGTGGTATTGCTGAGAGATTGGCCGTCTTGCGGATTATGAGGTTGATGTGCCATGTACGTTCTTCGAACCCGGGCCCTGTGGGTGAAACTTGGCCTCAAGACCTTTGCTGATAGAGTTGACGCAGCATATCAACACCGCAGAGCGTCGCCCCGAATTGCCTGCTTTCATGCTCAAACGGTCGGTCATGTCCCATTTATCGTCTCAACGCTGTTTGCACTTGCACTCGCTAATCGAAACTATGCATAGGCCATGTCAGGAACACATCACACACCATCCGATGATTGACTATCTTGTATGGTAAGGCTTGGGCCCCCCTAATGGCAAAGCAACATCAGTGAAAGCGTCAAGTCTAACAAAGTACAGGCCCGGTCTTCGTGAACGACTGATCTTCTCCCAACCTCAGTTCGCCGCGGATGCGGATCGGTACGCCGAGCTTTTCCGCACGAATTTCCGCTTCCTGTGGCCATTCGAACCTGAGGACATCTACTCCCGAGACCCAAGCACCGGCCGATATTCATTCTCCGAACAGTTTGTCGGACGTGTGGAAGATCTCTCCTGCTGGACAATGGACAACGACTATTTTGTTGCCTTGCCAGAGCTTCTCGGAGACATACCCCGGTTTTCCCCGTCTCCTTCTTATAGTTTGAGCCGTCACTCGCCGGCTGCGCAACGGACATCTCAGCGGAGGGCGCTGACAGAGTCAGGAAATGGACATGATCATTCTCAAGACGATAGAGGCTTTTTCAACACGGACTTTCCTCAGGCTATATGGGGGACGGTGTAAGAAGGGTTCACGTGGCATTTTATGTCAGGAAGAAGCCAGGATGGGTCTGCATGGTGATATTGCAAGCTGCGAGTGCGGGTCATTATTTGAGAGACGCACTAGTTCCTGACTCTATCCCTCTCTCGCTCTCGGCAGGATCCTCCCCCGGTCATTCCACCTTCAGACCTGCAAAACGAAATGAGGAGGTCTCATATGTGCGGCGATGATGCCGCCAGCGATCTAGGAAGAACATATGGCGCCGAACATGGCCTCGGCCTGGATCTCCTTCAGGCGTTGCAGACATTCACACATGGCCCAGCCCCCAATCGTGGGGCATAAGTCGTCTGATCTCAAGCTACTCCCTTCTTTCCTAGCTTTCACCTACTTGACATGCTTCTTACCCTCGTCAAGTTCAGAATCGGAAAGGACAGCCAAGCACTGCGGCACCCCCCTCGGCGGCATATGCCCTTTGAGCTTCGGCCTCTTTTAGGACAGCATCTCTCGAAATCTTCTCGAACCCAGCCGGTCCGAGCTCCTCGGGTAAGTAGCCTTCACTTTTAAACTTTGGACCGGGCAGATACTGTGCGCCACCGGACAACAAAGCCAGAACCTTGTTCCACGCCGTGTCCTTGACGTACCAGGGCTCAATGCTTTGCTGGCCGGGATGAAGGCGGCCGGATTTACGATCCTCCTTCGCCAAAGGATCGAGCGGGCGTAGTCGGGGCAGGAAGAGATGGCGGACCACAAAGGCACGCAGCCGGAAGAACCGATAGACAAGAGTTTGAACTGTTGTTGAAGGCGCAGCGTAACCCAATGCTTCCCGTGTTTGGTCCTCCAGCAGCGCCATCATGGCCTTGCGGAACACGCCACGAAGAGGGGCCGAGACATGTTTGAGGAAGAAGTCGAGCGACACATCAGCACATATGCGGTTATCGTCTGAGTAGGCCATAGCTGTCTGCTGATATTCCTCGGCCCACTCTGCCAGCTTCTCAAGCGTGGGAGGAATGTTTTTGATACCCATCCGGTTGCCAACCTCCCTCCAGTACACGAACAGGGCCACCTTTTCGAGGTAGGTCAGCTGCCGCCACTCGTACGTGTCGACCCATCGGATAGCCTCCAGGATGTTCACCGACAAAGTGTGCAGCATCTCCGGCTGCGTGATCTTTTCTCCATACTGGCGGTGGATCCAGTTCATCTTGGCCAACGCACGGGACCCTCGCTCGCTATCCATGGAGCCGATGACGAACTCGGTCGTGATGAGACCTGTGTCGTTGATGCGTCGACCCACGTTGGCGCTGCTGCCCAGCTGGCGCGTCTTGACCAGCAAGCCTGTGCCGGACGCGATGGTGAAAGTCTTGAGGAGCGAGAACTGCCCGCTAAACGCGTAGATGAAGGGGCAGTCGTACAGCATGGAGAGGTGCATGATCTTGTGCGCTGCCTTGTAGTCCATGGCATACGGGTCGCGGACGAGGGAGGCATACTCGCGCTCGACCTTGCGCAAGGCCCGGAAGCGCAAGACGCGGACGAGGGCGAGGTAGCCGAGCAGAACGATCGCTATGGTCCACGGGGACAAGGAGGGCAAGCCATGCGGGACAAAATGCGAGAGTGAATCGGAGGACAGGAGTGATGCAGTCATGGTGCGAAATGGCATCCCAAGCACGAGCAACAAAGAATAAGTACAACAGTGGTAGAATCCCCTGGGACCGAGCAACTTGACAGGACGCACCTTGCGGAGAAAGAAGCATTCGCCCTACTTTATACCAAACCAAGCTGTACGGAGTAAGCTGCGTTGCCTTCTCCATCCATCCATCTATGCACGCATACAAGGCCGGCCTTTCCCCCCATCAGAAGTACCGGTTGACACCTTTGACAAGAGAATTCTCCCGTCAAGCAAACCAGTCAGCGGTGGACCATTTAATCAACCCAGTCAATCAAGCCGACTCACGCTCGTCCGTGTCAACGACCTCATGCGGGTGGCGCGACCTAAGCGCTCGGGAGTTCCATACATGGCCTGTGCGAGTCAGTTCGCTGACGTCGACCCCCTTTTCCGTTCCCTTACCACCTACCAACCTACCAACCTACCTGGTACTCTGTATCGGGATATCCTATGCTATGTACAGTACCTATACTTGTCCTTTGCAATGCCGAGGGAGCATAACTTCGTGTACATGTCCTCAGCACACAGTGCTCATCGTACAGTGGAGTGCACAGTGCCCGCCACGTTATTGAAGCAGTCACATCAGTTAATTACTGTTCTGTATGTACTATACTCTCTCGGCAAACCGACGTGCCAAGTGCCAGCTCAATTTGTGTCCTGCTTCTGATCGTTGTAAGATAGTTTAATATCGTGTCCGAGCTTCCACTAGGAAACGCCAGCCGAATATCAATCCCGGACTTCTCACAAGGTCAAGCAAGACCTTGCGACAACATCTGGCAAGATGGTGTACGTGACTCGGTGAAAATCCCTAGCCACCACTACAAGCAAGTCTAACTATGAAGACAAGCCCATGGCATTGATTTATCTACCTATACGAACTACAGAGCCAGTATATGGCTGAGACAGTAATCATTTCCCCTGGCCTCGGACCAAATGGTCATTCCCTGTTGACCCTCCCTCTCTGTCTGATTTCAGAGCTAGCCGAAAACGCCGATGTTAAGATCGACTTTTGCCAGCCCCTGTCGCTACATTGGTATCATGTTGAAAGCACTTTTGGTCGTTTCACCCATTTCATCTCGGTCATACACCCCACTGACGCCGTCCGCTCGGATCAGGTTGACTGATCGAGCATAAAACACAATCCCAATGTCTGTTACATGGCTGTTACTTGGCCGCGACGTACTGGGAACGGAAGCTCTTGGCCGCATTGACCATGTTGGTCAAGGCAGCCTTGGTCTCCTTCCACTGTCGAGTCTTGAGACCACAATCGGGATCGACCCACAATTGCTCTGGCTTCAAGTACTGCAACATCTCGGCAATCCGGTCGTGAATTTCCTTCTCGGAAGGAACACGGGGAGAATGAATGTCATAGACACCAGGTCCAATATGACGTGGGTAAGCCTCGTCAACGAAGACTTTGAGGAGCTTAGCATCAGACTTGCTGTTCTCAATCGAGAGCACATCAGCATCCAGTGCTGCAATGGCATAGAAGAAATCCTGGAATTCGGAATAGCAGAAGTGGCTGTGGATCTGGGTTCCGTCCTCAACGCCTGCGGTAGCGAGGCGGAAGGCATCCACAGCCCACTTGAGGTAGTCTTTTCGTTCCTTGCCAGAGCGGAGGGGGAGACCCTCTCGCAAGGCAGGCTCGTCGACTTGGATGACATACACGCCCGCCTTCTCAAGATCAACAACCTCGTCACGCAGAGCAAGGGCCAGTTGTTGTGCTTGGACGGACTGATGCACATCATCACGGGGGAATGACCATCTCAGGCAGGTGATGGGCCCGGTGAGCATGCCCTTCATGGGCTTGCCCGAGATGGAAGCCGCATATTTGGACTCCTTGACTGTCATAGGAGCAGGTCGAGAAATGTCACCGACAACGATAGGTGGTCGGACACATCGCGAGCCATATGACTGAACCCAGCCGTTGGTGGTGAAGGCATAACCGTTCAGTCGTTCACCGAAGTATTGGACCATGTCGTTTCGTTCCGGTTCACCATGGACATAGACGTCGAGGCCAAGTTCATCTTGGACCTTAATGACATCCTGGATCTCCTTCTCGATAAACTTCTCATACTCCTCAGCAGTGATCTCGCCCTTGGTGAACCTGTTGCGCTGGATACGGATTTCCTTGGTTTGAGGGAACGATCCGATAGTCGTGGTAGGGAACAAAGGGAGGTTCAGACGCTTCTGTTGCTGAGCGATCCGCTCAGGGAAAGGTGACTTGCGATTGTGCATCTCGGCGTTAACCTTGCTCTGTCGCTCCTTGACGGCCTGATCATTGGTTCGGCTTGAGGAAGCACGAGCCTGCATCGATTTGGCATTGGCTTCAAGTGCGTCACGGACGGACGCCGGGCCATCTGTCACTGCCTTGGCAATGATATTGATCTCCTTGGCTTTCTCAACAGCGAAGCTGAACCAATCAGCAATCTCAGGGTCGAGCTTCTTCTCGCTAGCGAGGGTGTGAGGGGTATGCAAAAGAGAGCTAGAGCTGGCAACGATGACTCTGTCCTTCCCTAGTTTCTGGATGGCATTCTCAACGAGCTCAATGGCGCGCTTGAAGTTGGTCTTCCAGATGTTTCGACCGTCAACCACACCTGCTGACAAGACCTGTTGAGGGCCCAATGCAGATGCCACTGTGTCGAGCTGCTCGGGATTGCGGACGAGGTCGACGTGGATGGCATAGAGGTGCTTCAAGGACTCGAGGACATCAATGTTGTGGACGATGTCGCCGAAGTACGTAGCCAGGACGATCTTGGGAGCACTGCTTCCCAGGCCACCAAGCTTTTCGTATGCAGGCTTGAAAGCCTCCTTGACATGTTTTGGCAGATCGAAGACCAGTACGGGCTCATCAATCTGCACAGTCTCGGCACCAGCATTCTTCAACTGCTTGAGCAGATCCTCGTAGAGAGGAAGCAGCTTGTCCAGGGCTGAGATCGGCTCAATGGTCTGACCACGGTCCGCCTTGCCTAGGTAGAGGAAGGAGACAGGTCCCAGGATGACGGGGCGTGTGGTGATGCCAGCTTCTTTAGCTTCGAGGAACTCGGAGACGGGCTTGGGGTTGGACGAGAGCTTGAAGGTCTGGTTGTCTTGGAGGGTGGGCTTGACGTAGTGGTAGTTTGAGTCGAACCATTTCACCATTTCCTGCACAGGTCAGTAAGGCTCCGACAGCTGTCAAAAAAGGGCGTACCAATGAGGGCACATCGACAGCAGGAGAGCTGTCGGTGGCAGGCTTCTGCAGCCCTCGACCCATAGCAAAGTACTCGTCAATGGGAGCCAAGTTGTACTTTGTGTACCGCTCTGGCACAACGCCGAAGAGCTGAATGTGGTCGAGGACCTGGTCGTAGAAGGCAAAGTCATTGCTTGGGATGATGTCGATGCCAGCATCTTTCTGAATTTTCCAGTGTGCCAATCTGAGTCTCTTTCCTTCGGCCAGAAGCTCGTCCTGAGAGAGCTTGCCAGCCCAGTAGGCTTCGGTGGCTTTCTTGAGGTCACGGTTGACTCCCATGCGAGGGAAACCGAGGATCGAGCTGGGGAAGTGTCAGTCCTTGCAGATGGGAGCCCGACTCGTGGATTGACTGACGATTGAACCATCTTCGCAGGTGTCCGTGATATTGTTGGGAAGACGGTGAAGGAAGCAGTACAAGCAACCTTCCAGCGAGGCTGCAGGATGAATAGTCAGGGAGGTGAACAAAAACAAAAAAGGACGAGAGGCAGGAGAAGACAGAGTCGGGGCGGTGAGAAATTGTGAGCAGGTCGGAAGGTCTGAGTAAGTTCAAAAAAACATTCTGGACTCTCCGAGTGACGGAGACTTCTTTTGGCGGGCTGGTGGGATGTTTGGTCTCTTGGCTCCCGCGTCGAGCTTACTATTTACTCCGGACGCACACGATTAGGCGCCTAGCGGCGACTATTGCCTGCGTACGTGGCAAGCTGGGCCAATGTAATCGCCAACGAACCAACGGACAGCAGCCCTTCCTCTGTTGGTTCCTGCGTATCCGACGCCCTCCTAATCACGCCATGTGACAAGGCGGTTACATCTTCGGTTTGCCTTCCGAGGTTTATCGAGTTAGGCTGGCATCGCGTGTTACCAGACAAATCTACCTCCCAACATAAGATGTTCATATCTTGATGGGACCAGGAATCGCTGCTGCCCTACCTCCAACAGCCCGTTTGCCGAACTTTGTCTCGTACCAATTCCGGCCAACAACTGCGCGAGGGAGCATGGTCGCAATCTCGCACATCAAAAACCAGAATGCCGCGCTCTTCGATCCCCATCCAAGTCCCCATACTCCTCCGAGAAGCCAGTACCCTGACCACTCCAGCCACTCCAGGACGTAGTGTGGATACAAGATGTGCTTGAAGAAACCCTCCGCCGGCGGAATCACGTATACTTTGTCGTAAGTAATGACCGCTTTACCCTCTGCCTTCGCTTTCCGTCGCGCTGCTCCCCGCCGCATCTCATAGAGCCTCGTCTCTGTCCAGATATTCCCTGCCAGCCCCAGCAGAAACATCGTGATGCCCACGATTGAACCGAAGGAGACTATGGGCCGACTTCCAGCCTCCACGTCTAGCACCGGATATACGAGCCAAGCTGCAATGCTCGTCGAGTTGGTAAACTGAAAGACCATCATAAACATCGTGACAAATACGTGGATGGGTGACATGCTCGGGTTGAGGTATAGCGGGCTGACGAGAGCACGGTTGATGTAGTGAAGAAGATAGAGGCAGGCCAGAATCACGTTCTGAACAGGAAGACCTAACCCTAAGAAACTGGTTGCCACTTCCTGTGGAGGTCTGAGCTTCGAAGGCAGAGCTGTCAGGATGTAGATGAGGTTCAAGGGACCGACCAGTTCGGCTGCAGCCCATGCATAGCGTCCGGGCAAATTGAAACGAGATGTAGTATACGATGTTTTGCCCATGGCTTGCAGCTGATTTAAAGGGGTCCACTGCGCAATAGAGACCTGTGGCAGTCTTGTCAGAAAGGAAGTTACGGTGCTTCAGAGGTATGTCGATTCAATCTCAACTCATAGATATGTGCGTGTAAATGCTGTGCATTGCGGATTCCTTTGGGTACTCACCGGGATATACAATCGAAAGATATTGAGCGCCAACTCCGCCGCTCTTGGGGTTGGGGGAAAGAACTCCCCTAAAGAAGGCAGATTCGAGAGATACGACGCCATGCTTTCACCTAGGTTATCTGGAGTTTGAAAGAGAGCAGAAACGGTTCGGCGATCTGGTGGTTGTTCTTTTGAAATCGAAGAACAGGAAAGTCATGACGAAGGTTGTGCGCCTCGCCGGTTGCAAGGCTGCGACGCTGCTTTTACGGCTGCTTTCCTCACTGCTAAAAAGGAACGTCAAATCAATGTCATCAATCATCAATCACACTTATCTTGGGATATAGTGACCAAACGTACGTGGCCCTCCATTCTCAAAAAGACTATGCAGGGTAGGTTCAACTGCTCCATCTGGCCGCCAAAAAGTTCCACAAAGCGTCTGTTGCATTTGCTGCTTCTCATAGTGAGGCCCCGCCGAAAAGTTAGAGCACCTTTATTGTTGAAAAATTTGATAGGAATTGTACATCGTTCTCGAGTAAAGGCATCGCGCCTTTGTGCGCCCTTGAGCCCAGGGACGGAATATTTGCAAGTGTAAGGCCATCATTACTGGGGGTGTTTGAGTTCTCTCTTTGACAAGGGGAACCTGTACGAGGCTCCATCATACGTTCCTCAAGTTGCTTCACCTTTGTCGACATTGCTTGGGTTCTTTTCAGTAATGTGCCTGTGTAATTAGGACACTGGGCTCGCCCTGTGTGGCCATATCGTCGACACGAGGTCAGAATCTGCCTTTGACCTTGAGACAGGCAACATCGCATGCCTCTTGAGCCGAAGTTATCGGCTGCAGTGAGGGCTCTTGTATTGCCATGAGCCGCAAGATTGCCCGCGATCGAGATACCACCTAACGAGTAGTACGGAGTGCTTACAGAAATCAACTTGGGCGATGCCGCCCTATGCTCACCCCCAGCTTGAGCGACCGGGGTAAGTGGAGGGGCACTTTCAGAGACCAGAACCGGCCGAGGGCACGCCTAGAGGATTAACTATACCTAAGTACCTGCGAAAAAGACATGAGTTTGCGCGTATGACTGCAAAAATGGAAGAGCGCTGCCTGAGCTCCCACTCATCCTCATGCTCCAAGCGCAGCTTTAGCTGGAGGCTGTCGTCCACGGCCTTGCGATTCGTGCCGCAAACGAAAGCGACCATGTCACCTACAGCCTGCGGATGCTGCATGTCAGCGCTGTCGATCCAATGGTGCAGCAGCGTGCACCTTTCCTGATGCCGACCCTACCACCCCTGCCCAGAAGCGGCGTTTGAACGACCTTCACTGAAACGAGTCGAGAAGTGCCAGCTTCCGGGCTTTGCAGACGAGACCCTTCCTTTGACAACTGACAGAGACCAGGTCGCGTGAACCCAATGATGAGAGCTGCGCCACCACCCCAATGCGCACAACCCGGGTGATCGAAGATTATCACACATTGCGCGGTCATTTACTGTTTAAGAAGAACCTTGGCATACAACAACACCGCTACTTGCGCTTTATCGGTCCATGCGACGAAGTAGAACCTCGACTCTTCGACTATTGCTCGTTCGACGAGAGAGATGAAAGCCACCTTCCTGATGGCACTTCATTCCGCAAGGTATCTAAGGACTCGCACTTTGTCCTCACACCTTATGGCCGTACAAGGGTTCGCGCCGAGGGGTTCGAAGAGCTGGATGCTATCGAGAGACTGGTGGCGCCTCATGGGTCACATCTCGTCAAACCGTTCTTTAAATTTGTGCATCCCAGCTTTCCCGTCCTGGATAAGGAGATCCTTCTCGAGAAATATGGGCGCACACACCGCGAGTTCTCCCCTCCTTGTCTGGCAGGCATATATTCACTTGCCATACACTGGTGGAACTACGACCCTGAAATGTCATCCCAGCCGAAACTCGACGTCGACGCTCTGGAGCGCCTGGCGAAACGGCCTTGCAAGATGTCATCCATCGCCCAAAACTCTCGACTTTGCAAGGTGGTCTTTCCGTTCTACAACACAGGTCCGTAAGTGAGGGCACCTGGGCGCTCAGCTGTTAGATGCTTGCCGTCGCTCAGGAACTTGGTGTTCGCCGCAACTGTGATGCCTGCAGAATCCCGCCTTGGAAAAAGAGCCCGCGGCGCCGGCTCGATTGGGCGCTCTATATGCTTGTCAAATGGATGGCTTGGTCTCATGGTAGGCCGTCTCACATTGTAGATAAGGACTGGTTGTTGGATGAGCTTCGTGAGGATGATTTTCCCCAAGAAGCTTCGGATCATCTGGATGAGGGCTCTGAATCCTGTCGACCATTTGAGCAGATGATATCCTTGACCAAGATCATAGGTGAGATTATGAGGCTTTTCTATTCAGCGAGTTTTGCAGAGAAGGGCTGGAGTGATCCGAGGCCGCTGCTGGAAGCCGCGAAACCTGCATGGTACCAGAGTCTTCCTGACTTGCCCAAACAGGAGCGGAGCACGGCGACAGTTCAGCTCGCATGCTTTGCCGCCGAGATCATCCTCCACCGTGTGATTCTGTCTTCGCTCACTGGTTTGTTTTGCGACTCACCGAGGTCTGTCGGCGCGCAGCTCGAGAACGAGCCACGGGTGCAATGAAGCTGGTCAAGAATTTCCAAATCGAACAATTTCAATCCTTCTGGTATTTCCCGACCGCCAGGGCCTTCACTGCGCTGCTCTACGCGACTTCAAGATCGGTGGAAGAGGCTGGCTCTCACAAGACTTTGCTTGACGATTACAGATGGACTCTACGGACCTTGAGTCGCAGCCTGAGCCACTTTGAATATGCATTCCAGCGCTTGGATGCTTCTTTGTGGCACTTTAAGCACATATCCCCGGAAGATGTTGCCCGTGGGGTCGATGCTGGTACTGCCTCCACCCTTGCACCGGCCCTTGAAGCAACTGATGCACCTGATGCACATGCGCAGGCGAGCAGTCCCCTGGTCGGAAATGACGGTGACCAACAACTTCCTCTTCCTGCCTCAGGCTGTTCCCAAGCGAACAATAGACATCGCACCTGGCCTGAAGATTGCTGCATTGGCGGCGAAGCTCACCACTCGACTGCCGCCGAGCACGATGGTAGTGCCTCAGAGCCATTTCTTAACTGGGCTGACATTGCGTTTCCGTCTCTGCAAGGTCCCGATGGTCTCTCCGTATCGGCTTCCAACCTGGACAACCGGGATCTGTTTCATTGGCAGCGACACGGCATGGACTTCTTTGGGCGAGACTGGACGTACAAGGATCCCCCTTTATTTATGCTTGACTAAGCACCAATGTAGGTGTCTTGATTACCATTGAAGACATAGTACAAGGAAACGAAATGAAGAGGCTCTGTCTACAGACACAGATTGCTGATTCCATTACACTGAGCGCTTGACAATACCCATCTCACGTGAAGAACCTGGTCCAGTTTCCCACATGATGCCAAATCGATGGAACTGGATAGCCTTTCTGGTTTCTGAGGATTTGAACTGGAGGTCCGATTAATCCGAAACCACCCACGCAATGTTGAGAAGAGCAGGGCGGAAGATTAGAAATGAATACATAGAGCCTAGGAATTTTAATAGTAGGAGATTCGGTCTCCTTGTCTACAGCATTCCGGAAGTCCTACAGCGATGTCCGATATACAACGCACAAACTCCCTCCACCCGAAGGGCCTTGGCCTTCAGCACCCCCTGAGACGTACAGCTGCGTGTCTCCTACCAGACCGGCTAGAAGGCCTCCTACAGCTGCGCGGGCGTGGCGCGTGCTATGTATATCGCTATCAGTGTTCATCGTATGCCTGCTCCCCCTGATGGTACCGTGAGGGTCAGCTTCTGCTTTGGCAAACAGCTGCACTACTTCGCCCCCATCCTCCTTGACGCGCGACAGGAGGGTGAGGATGGCGGACGCGTCAATGGCGTCCTGCATCGGCCGCGATATGATCCTGAGTCGAGTCTCCCTCGTCGACGTTGGCATCGCGGCAGGATCCGAGGCCAGAATCAAAATGTGATTGTCGTCCAATTCGGCACCACTGCTACAGCTGGCTTTGGCGCTCCATGCAGTTTCCGGCTGTAGGAGTGACGCTTCAATCTGCGTGTCCGCCACCTCTCCCAGCGCAGCGGCAATGCCAATGGCACTGGCATACCGTGACTTGGCCATGGACTCATAAGTGTCTGTTGTAATCGGTTCTCTGCCCGCGACACGAATGCTTTCCACCTTGGCCGACGTGAGCAGCGGACATTTGATCAGGACCAGTTCCACATCTCCGTGGTGGACGCCCAGATCCGCTACCATCGTCCTGATTGTCGTAGCCACGATGCGAGCGTGGTCCGGGCTGCCGATCTCGTGAGGGTGCAAGGCTCTAGTGTGCCCGACGGCGGCCAACAGACCGGTGGATGTGGGTGTGGACGTGTCGGTGTCGTGAGCTCGCACAATGAAGGTCACATGAGGGCAGAGCACGCCTTCGGTGCCTCCGGAGAAGACAGTCACCGCATCCTGGGGGATCCGGGGCTCCCAGACCGTGGATGCAAGTGTGCGCGAAAAGTCATTCACACAGCCATTCCCTGTGAGGCGCCATCTGTGAGCTCGCCGGCTACTGCCATGCCTCACAGAGGCACAGGCAGGACGCACCACTCACCCTCAGTCTTTCCCACCACTGCCAGGATCTGAGAAGGCCGGTAGCCCGCCTCTACCAATCGTTCAAGGGGCGTTGTATCCGCTGGTGTAGAGATGGGGAATTTGAGGACATCAACAGCGACCATAGTTTTTGATGGCCCAGGTTAACCCGGACCAAGGATAGGAACAACGAAAGACGGTGACAAAGGTGGACCTACGATCTGGTTGGAGGAGGACCCCAGAACGGAAAATCAAAGTGAGTGCAAGTCCGGAGCAGATGCAGTGAATGATGAACCCTCCTCTGACAAGTTGCTAACTGTGACACCGAATGCCCCAGTGGTAGGTGTATGCTTTCTCCTGATCATCGGGTTTTGGACGTGGCTGTCAATATTGCGGCGGCGCCCGTGGATGGTTGATTTGCTGATAAGGGAATTTGATCTCACTCTGGCGGGCCGCCAGCGGCGCCTCAGGAACTTCTCCTTCCTATCTTATTGCCCACCTCGTTCCCTTGTCGCACATCCAGCAGGGACTATAGTGGGGGCCAGCAGTGGCGGCTAGGCATGCGAGTGCCGCCCGACTTGAAGAGTATACTATTTGATATTATTGAGCACATGGGAACTGATGGGACTCAGGTGAGTTTGGACCGTGAACTGGTGCGGTTTCAATGCCAGTCACGATAGATCTTTGGCTCTCTCTTCACTCCCTTTAGACCAGGCCAACCCCAAGGGCACTGGCGTCATGTCGCCCTCGGCAAACGCCCATCCGGCCTTGGTGGCCTCCAAGGACTCGAGCAAAAGCGAGCCCGTTATCGTTGTCACAGCCATACCACTCGACGCCAAGCCTCAGCTCTCGGACGGCGTGTCCATCGAAAGGCTGCAGACGTTGTATGACCAGGGCACCAAAACTCCAGCCGACATAGTTCGGACCATCTATGAGAAGATCGCAGCCTATCACGACAAGGCCGTCTGGTTCACGCTCATATCCCAAGAGGAAGTTCTCATCCACTGATCATCGCAAACGCGGTTCTGAACCCAAGAAACAAGTCCACCTCTCTCGCGCTCGAGCTGAACTCGAACCTCACCTATCGAGATTACTATCAACTTCGCCTCAGGTTGACGTATGCTGTTGAAGAAGACGAAAAAGTCAAAGAAGTCGGGGAAGACGTGGATGCTTCAACGCTGGACATGGTGAGGAAATTGAACGCCGCCAATTCTGGCACCCTGGAGTCCCACCTGATCAAGGCTTAGATACCGAGTAGTGTAGGTAGGTAATAGCAGTATCGCAATTCAATGTAGAGGCCGTACTATAATAAATTATTGTAAAGATGTTGTAGGTTATCACTCCGGCCTATCTGGTAGGGAGGACATCGGGTCGCGCAATTAGGCAAGGTAAACAACAACCACTAATATCAAACAACCACCACACCAAATCAGTGGGCGGGCGCATCGGTGAACGATCGTAAGGGTTCACGAGAGCCGTGAAGGGTGCGTAGGGCTCCGAGGGTCATGCAACAATGGTAATGACTATAACTCATGGACGTACCGTGTTAGGAACACCGAGCAAGACTCAGGGGTCTATATGTATAGAGCTTGCGGGCCGTATGCGTCTCCATTCCGACTCTCTTCGGCTTTGGCATCGAGTCGACTTGCGCCTGTAGATAGGCGATGCACCTGACAATTAACTGCTGGCGAACCTCTCCCTGATACCAGCGGACGGGGTCTAGCCTAGAAGGATATGTTCGACGACGCCATTTGATAGGTCCCCCACCAGGTTGAGTAGAGCCGTCGTTACACCATCCGCGCCAATGTCTGGACTGTGCCACTCTGCTCATCACATGTACCACGAAGGCAATGCGTAAAACAGTGTCAGCGGGAGCAGAAGGACAGCAGAATGGACTGGATTGAGCGATTGGGTTAGACGAATTTCGATTTCGAATGCGGCGCCTCTCTGGAAGACCACAGTTTACATGATGACCACCACGGTGATCGGGAAGGCCTACATACTCCAAAATCAACAAACACCCTCCCTTGAGACGCCCGTCGCTCTCACAACCACCCAAAAGAAATTAACCCGGGGGAAGGGTGCTAGCGTCCACCACGTCGTCAGCGTCACGCACAAGCTCTTCATTCGGGTCGTAGAGGGGCGATCGGGGAAGTGCCATCAATCCGGTTCTGGTTGACTCAAGAATGCCGAATGGAGCGATCAGCTTCATGAATGAGTCGATACGGCTGGGCTTCGCAGAGCTGTGACTGTATTAGCACATTTACCAGATCCTTAGTTCGGGGCAGGAAACTGACACTTCGACGATGCAGTTGTTCGTGCTGATATCCAGGACTTTGCCGCCGAACTGGTGAGTGAGATGCGTAATGGCCTCGAGATGTTCATGTTTGTGTCTGAGGGCTTGACTGGCTGCAAGTCGGCTGGGGTGATAGCTATCACCTTGACCGAGCATCTCCTTGGCTCGTTGTACAAGGCTGGATTCTTCAGGCTTGTTCTCTTCTAGCTCTTGCAGTCTTCTGTCCGCGTTCTCTTCGGCGTTCTCCAGATCTGCTGTAGTCTGGTCCGACTCAGGGCTAGTCATCTCGCGGTGGTGCTCCATCAACTCCTCATAAACCTCGGGACCCAAAATCGAGATTTTAGCAAGAAGCAGCTCGCGCTGAACCAAAGCGGCAGACGTATAGTCCAACACAGCCCACACTGGTACCAAGTCTTCCAACTGTCTTCTGGCCTGCTCAACAACGCCATCCTGGCCTTTCAACACGATGGTCATTCGACTCAGATCCTCGACTTCGGTGTTGCAGACGACCAAGGAGTCAATATTGAAACCTCTCGCAGCCAAAATCCCGGATACACGGGACAAGACACCAGGCTCGTTCTGGACCAGGCAGTTCAGGATGTGTTTCTTCGGAGGTGCGGTGGAAGCCACCGGGGTCTCGTAAAGGATAGACGACACGGCAGCTGCGGCGCCATACTGTGGGGAGGTGTCTGATACGGGAAGAGGGAGAGGTGACCGTCGGTGGAGAGCCTTGTATGCTAATGCTGAGGTGGAATTGGTGCTCTTCGATCTCCTGGATGCAGGGACGACTGTGTCGAGGAAGGAGGTTCCAGTTTGCGCCCGGGTTGTATGACTGCTGGCTTTGCAGGCCAGAGAGAGGAGATTGCGCCTGCCTGCCATGTTGGCGGCGAGGTGAGCTCGGTAGGTATGGCTGATTGAGACTACTTCATGAAGCGATACGAGCGCTCGCCTCAAGTAACAGGAGCACTGTGACTCACTCTCGGTGGAAAGCTGAGCTTCTATCCAAATTTTAGACCAGCGTAGCGAGTAAGTCCAGGGTCAAGCGACTTCGGAGACGGCCAAGCGGCCCCGTTGACGCTAGGCACGTGACCTTCTCCTCATCCTTGGTCTTGGCATACGGCAAGATCCGAAGCACAGCTGTTTCGGGATTTAACATTGACGCCGCCCTCACTCTTCCTGCTCCGTGGGATGTTCATGAAGGCACAAAACCCCCAGTTGGCCTTCTCATTTACACTGACTTGACTTAGAGAACTGACAAGTCTTCTCGCCCCAAGTGTCAGAACCAGTCGACATGCTGGATCATCAAGGGTAACGATTCGAGATTGACCGAGGAAAATGGATGGCAGCGCGGTGTCAACGGTAACGGCCAGGCTTGTATGACACACGCAGCCAGGCATATCATCCAATTCGGACGTCCTCTTGTGATTCCTATCTTCAATTTCTCTAATGTGATTGTAACCAGTCTTATCATACGGCAGCCGATATCCTGGAGTTTTTGGAGCTTCTGGATCCAAGACTTCTACACCGAAATCAGCAAGCTACACATCAATGGAACCCATACCTTTTTATACGGCAACTCCTCCAAACTACGAGACGATGTTACTTCAATGCACCCAGCTAGGCGAACTACTGTGATACGAGTACTTTGAGTTCGAAAAGCTGCAGTTCTCCGCCGTTTCCAGGGCCGTCAATGGAAAGGTCGGCGTTGCACTAGATTGCTCGGTCGCAGCTCCTTGATCGAACGTGGTCTTCGCGGATGTCCCCTCGACCAATTCTGCCACCAGTGCTACTGCCAATGCCACCTGTGTGAATGCAAGGGACGTCGCTGTCATAAAATGTAACAGCACTATAGTATCAACGAAGGCAAGAGCGGCGCAAATAGTCATGTTGAGCGGAAACCTGCTGAGAAATAAGAGACTCTCACGAACACGGACTAGCGCCGCCTTGTATCAGAGAGATGATTGCGATTTCCCTTCCGCTTCCTCAACAGCCTCTCTGAAGTCCTTGAGGAAAACCCAGCGTGCCTTTTTGGCCCAATCTTTCTCTTTCCAGTTCTTGAGAGTTCCATATGGAAACCATTCAATCCCAACCTGCTCATCCAGAAGGGTTGAATCATGCGCTATGATCACAAAGATGTTATCTGCAGCATCAAACTCCTGCATGTGGCTGCAGCTTTCCTCGGCTTGCTCGAGGCTGTGTGGTACGCGGTCCTGGAGGCGGTAGAAGGGCTCGGACCCTTTCCCGCTCGGGTGTATCGTCTCAAAAATATGACCCGGGCAAGAAGTCGGATACTTGCCGATGAAAGGAGACGGCTGGATAGCCTTTGGGAGTGGTAGATACTGTGACGGCCGGAACTCACCACCGTGGTGTGCGGTATCAGCCCCCATAAAGATGAAGGTATCTTCCTTATCGCCTTCAAGAGTCGATGTCACCCTGGCCAGGCCACAAAGATGCCCAATAGCGTGTCCCGGCGAGTCTAGGAGGTAGAATGAGCCGTCGTTGAAGTAGTCGATAGCCCGGAACTGACCGATCTTAAGTGCAGGCGAATTGTCGAAGTCAATTGTTTTGAGCTCCCTTCCTTTGAGGTCGCTCTCTAAGAGGGGAGACTCTTGATTTGTCGGGTACCCTGGCAGAAGGGCCTCTTTCATTCCCGGTCCAGCAATGACAGCGGTGCTGGATGGAAAAAGACTGGGGTCGCCAGTGTGATCGAAATGCCAATGGCTCCAAACGATGGCCTCGATTGCGCCCGCTGCGACATCAACGCCATTTTCCTGCAGAATCTCGGATACCGATTTCTGGATGTCAAGCTCCCACCCCGGCCCGCTTATGGTGTTCTTAACTGCTGGAGGGAAATTCTGCCAGTCCTTCCGACAGCCCAGGTCGAACAGGACTTTCCGGCCTGTAGAGACTTGTTCTACCAGGAAACTGAATGCTGGCGCGTGGAGAAATTGATGACCGGGTATTTCGGGATACATGAAAGCCCCGACGGGAGCCTGAATCGCCGCAGTAGTATTGATGATCTGGACTTTGACAGACGCTCCGGGTGGGATATCTAGCGCAGGAGCGGGTTTGGGTGGATACAGATATTCCGAGGCCATATCTCGGGTGGCTGTGTCAAGTCAAATTAGATATTAGGCGGATGAGGAACGCAACGCGCGATCAATCACAGGACGGTTTCAGCGTCAATAATGTTAGCACGGAGGGAGTGAAAGGAACAGATCTCGGGAAGCCAGCACATTAAATCAACCTACTTTGAACCACTTGACCGGGCCCATGGATCCTGTGACTTCATTGTGTCTGTCACCCTACATTGGGGATGCGGAACTGCGCAGAGCAGATGAAATCGATCCGTTCGACGACATCCTCGAAGATTCTCGATAAAGCGGCCAGAGCGGAATCGACGCCAAACTTATTTTGGATGGCGCCGTCTCCTCGGCTGTGGAAAACTTTTGCTCATTTCCTTCTCACCTCGCCATTCATTCGTCTCGATTTCGTGCGTTCTCAAGGGAAATTACAAAGCAGTGCCACGGCTCCCTGTGTCCGGGGCGGGCGATAGTCAAGACGGAAAACTAGCCTACCTGCAGCAACCAAGTCGATCACATGAAGACACGTACCTTCTTCTCTCACTTCCGCCGTCCTACGGCCTGCCGGAGGCAACATGCTCGCTTAGCGTTTGCTGGAGGCGGGGTAGAAAGATGGGGGAAAATCTGGAGGAACCGCAGCACGCCACCTACTCGTACGGGCGACTCTCGGCTCACGAACCCCTGGAAGTGGGACTTGAACTTATCCCGCAGCTGCGTGTTTTCGTTACCGTCTCCTGTCAGCATACCGGTAAAATTTTATCACAGGAAGCAGAAGATTTCGTTTGTCGTCGTATGGTCCCTCTGTCTAGCCATTTCTCAATGTAAGCAGCTACGGTACTGGCCGCTATGGCTTTAACCTTGGAACATCAGAACGGAGGACATTTTTGCAACTTCAAATGCCCTGCGAGAAATTGCTGCGCTGCTAAAGAACCCTAGACGTACTCGAGCTGCCTGTGAACTATGCCATATCATCAAACTTCGCTGGATTGCGCGCAATGGACAGCCTTGCCCAAGTTTTTTCCCCGAAAACGTTCGTTGTGTCCAGCCACCACGATGTCCAACGAAGTAAGTCATGTAGTCAATCGCTCCAGCAGTCGATCAAGTTTGCGGAACCAGGTATACGGAGTGTACGCCTCAGGTCAAGCTGTCTTCGTCCAGCTGAAGAGCCATCGCCACCTTGCACGATGCATGCAACGCGACGACCCTGTCGCCCGAAACGCTGGCACTAGAACAGCTCCTGGCTGACAACTTTGCCGCCAATTTCTCGGACCATGTGCCTTGCCTTTGCCCATGCTTCTAAACAGCTGAGTGGCTTCGACTGCGTGCAGGGGAAGCTGTTGCCATAACCCTGACAAACTTTCAATAGCCTGGCAGCAACCGAGATTCAAGGTGTTTGATTCAAGACGGGTCTGCGGACACGGCGCCTGAGCGGAGAGATCTTACAACCACCGGAAGCCAACATCTACCTCCATCGCATTGCCGTGCCTCTCACGAAGTTCGAAGATTAGAACGGGTCTAGAATTGCCTGCTACTTGAAGCGACTTCCTTTCCTTCAAGGCCCTTTTTTCCTGCTCGTTCGTCCCTTCAACATAACTCAGGTGGCACGATCGAAGAGGCTAGGAATCGATATCACCGGACTTGCTTCAATGGCGACGTCAACACTGACATTGGTGGTTCAGTTCGGCCGGGCAGGAAATAATTACAGCCTCCGTCGAACAGCTGATGTCTCGAACTGGCGTTCCGGACGGCAACTTTCTTGCGCAAACAGCTCAGCATCCTAGGAAGCTTGGCGGAACTTGCGGTGATCTCGAGGCTGGCCTTGACCTGATCGCCAAGGGCAGGCTCAATTACTCCCCGGGTAGTGGCCGGCCGATTTGAAGACTTTCGGTCCCCGTTGGGGGATTTGCATGCCGGGAAGATCAAGAGCTGAATTGCCCTCAATTGAACCGTGCAAGCGCGTTGCATCCAGCCAGTCGCATTTACCGGATAGCAGACTCTGCCGTGGAAAAATGGTGCCGCAGCGACGAAAATGAGAGAAGTAAAGAACTCAAGAAGCTGGGATCATGCTGGTGATGAGGAAAAGCGGTAAGAATTGTCCGAATGGGTTGGCGTGGCATGGCTTGGCATTCAGGAGTCGCAGCCTCATTGCTTTCCCACCAGCCACCCTCAAGCCCAGGTTAACAGGACATATTTTTGGTGCGATCTCTTCCATTGTCTCTGAGCTATTTGTGTCAACAAGAATATCGTAAATGCTGTTTCCGTAGTACTGACTTGCCGATTGCTGTCACCGGAGCACTATCGGACGCCGGGTCGAGTACGAGTTGGGGCAGGATATCATGTCTCGACTTTGATGGTTGAATCGAATAAACTTCACCAATGGTGTGGAGCTAATCAGATGTACAGTCCACGTCCTGCAGACATGGAGCAATGCGGCGGCCAAATGTATCTACCCAAGAATTCTTACTGTCGTCCTGGGGTCTTCATCAATCTTCTGGTGGATCTTCAACGCTGCTTACCCCATCGAGGTTTCTATTTCACTGCCAGGGAGACGTCCTTGACGCACAGCTGTGATGCGAAGAGGATGCCCTCGCTGGAAACGGATTTGGCATGAAAGATAGGAACGGGTTGCGCCGAGGACAAAACACAAGAGTCGCCGCTTGAATGTTTGATGCACCTGTAAGGAGTCACCTTGCCGACACCATGCTCCAGTCCGAATGCCCTTCCTTCCGCCGCACACACCGAGATCGCTGGGACTGATAAAAGTGTTGGTAGTCTTGCGAATGAGTCCTGTCCCTGCCTCACCACAGAAAGCCACCCGTGCTGGTGCCCCATCCAGCGGACTGTGACCCATATCCATTTAGCTGACAACCTTGACTGCTTCTCCCTTGGAAAGCCGGTGAGGAAAGACAAATTCGCAGCTTCGGTGCCGGCGGCACCTCCGGAGACTGGCGTATTCACATAGAACCCAGCCCCAGCGTTCATTGAAAATCGTGCATTCGCACTACCGAGGCTTTTCGCGGATTTCCCAGTCACTGACGATCTTGCCTGTCAAGATTGTCGCGGAGGCTCGCGGCGTCGTGCCTTGGATTGTGAAAATATTGAAAATTGTGGTGGATTTGGAGTCGCTTGTGGACCATTTACCTGGGTCGAATGGCTGTGTCTCCTTGAGGGCACCCTTCAGTAGTCGGTGCAGAAGTTGTCGTGCTTGTTCCATCTAGCTCTCCAACCTTGCTGAACCGGCATCGGGGGGCAGATCTCCTGAACCAAGCTCCACTTGACCCTTCGGGCTAAGACCCATGCCCCCACCATTTGATCTCGTCGACTCCCACTCGATCAAGCTGTATGGGTCGTCCTTACTCCTACGGCCGCTGAAGTCAAAGATGCGATAGTCGGCATTCGCAAAGTAGGTCCCGCTCACCGCCAGCCGCATAAAACTCGAATGCGACACCACGATGATCAGCTTCTCCGGGCGAGCGAAGAGTTTGCTCAGAGCGGCCTGCGCCCGTGCCAGGACGGCTGACCTGGTATGAGCATATCGTCTGCCCTCGTGCGAGCTCTTATCCGGGTAGACCGGGTCAACCACTGAGAAGTCGAAGGCGGGGAATTCCACCTCCAGGTCGGCTAACGGACTCCCAGTGTCGCATGGCTTGTCGTAGATTTCCTGCCAGTCTGCATCAACTTCGACTTTCACACCTTCTGATATCAGCCAGTCGAGCGCAATCGAAGCGGTCTGCAGAGTCCTTCGCATGGGGCTGACTACGATCAGTTCAACCTCTCCGGTCTTCGGGACGTCCTCCTTCAACCTATGGCGCAGAGCGGCGCATTGTTGAAGACCAAGCGACGAGAGCTCTGGATCTCGGAGTGTAGAATCATTTGTCTTGTTGTGGAGTGCTTCTGCATGGCGGACAAGAACAAGTGTAGGAGGCATGACAGCAAACTCAGCGTCGACGTGGTACGCAAGAGGTTGCAGGCTTTGAAAAAATTTGATTCCGCTTATGAACGGATCCACGATCTGTTAGACTCCGACAGATCAAGCAGTGAAGTACAGTTAGTGCTTGCTTTCTGGGAAGAGTCTGCATCCACGAGACGGAAGGGGAGATGAATCAACTGAGAGTGTTGAGGTTCTTGACGTGAGTTTTGCCAAGAAGTTGGGCGCGTCGGCATTGCGATCGCCTGTCACGGAGTCTCTTTCCGACGCCAGCGATACTAGCGCGATGATGAGACCACAGCGTCCTGCTCAGACACTGACGACGAGGTGGAAGGGTTTTGGCTCAGTGGAAACAGGGACGCTGCGTGCTGTGCCGTGCTAGGCGGCAACAAGAGTGGAAATGCCTTCAAGATTCACGGTCTGGTGCGCAATGAGCGTCGGCGGCGAGCACCGCTCCAATTAGCTACCTTGTCAATGGTACGCCGAACGCGGTTGTTGCAATGATTCTCAGTAAACAAATTGGGGTGCGTCGATTCAGAGACTCTCATCGGGAACTCTCCCTAAGGAACTGAGGAGGTTCTAACAAACAGCATCCAGAGAACCCTTTGCAATTTGAGCAAATGTGCACGAGTCCTCCAGAAGCAGAGCAAGTACATACACAGCGGAGTCTGGGGCGACGCACGCTCAAGCCATCGGGGGCTACGCTCACGTCGTGGCAAAGAAGACCGGGACACTATAACGGGCATCAGTAAGCTGGCTGTGGTGCTTGGCGGCGCATGCTGGTGATCGGGGAACGGACAACGGGTGGGAGGCATGCTTCTTCACAGGCAAGTGCTTTGACCTTGGCCTTGAAGTCCCAGAGCAGCGGTGAGTATCTAGAAGACAAGTCCGAGGGAGGATCCAGGAAGCCGGGCGAAACATAATGGGCGGGGGTCACTCAATACACTTGAATCCATGGTGAGGAGGATGCCACTGCTCAGTAATTCTCAGTTCTCGGTGCTCCGTACGGCGCATCCCTATTGCTCCTCCGTCTTGTTCGCTCCTCGCATGTTCCATGCTTCGCCGATTGGATAAGGCTCACTTTCGATTTCGTGACATTCCTCCCGCGCAGGCAACCGGGCGTGGTTCCAAGCATCTCATCAGACCATTCCCAGATTCGAGAGTCTCACAGGTGCAGAGTAGGTGAGCACCTGACAAAAGCTGGCAAAATTCTCCAAAGGTCGACCATGTCTCAACACTTACCTCATTCTGCCGCCGCAGCCCCAACCGCCCGGATTGCCTTCGCAAGCGAATCCTACCTCCCTCAGCCGCTCCTGCAAGCGACTCCAGCCAGGCCCGTAAATAAGACCACGATCAACCAAAGCAGGCAGGCACAGCCCATGCCGCGGCCGGCGCGGAATGTCAAGCACGTGAAGGAGATCCTCGATTATCGAAGAGATGATGCACAAACGCCAGGCAATCCAAGACTCTGAGAAGGACGACTGCTATTGTACCGAACCGACGTACCAAGCACCAAGAGCTCGGACTCGGCGGGGTCTGCATCTGTGGCCCGGCGACTCTATCGTCGCTGCTAGTACCGCGCAACAGGCATGGCTCATCGTTAAGCGAAATAGCCATTCCCCATTTGCAACTCACTTCTGCTCCGACTATTGAAGATCGACACCAGCCTTCAATCTCTTCAGATCTCGGAACAGCATCCTTTCACACCCGGTTCGGCAGTCCTGGACCTCGAATCTCGAAGCTTGACCCGGCTAGTGAACGGAGGAGCTCCCCTCGAGTGCGACAAACGAGACACTGAATTTCTTTTGACTGTATGGAAGCAACACCCGCCGAGCATCTCCTTTGCTGGGCACTTGCCTCATCTCTGTCAGAAACAGACTCAGGTCAGGCCGGGAGAGACGCTGGGCACGCTGATGGCCGGGCTTGTCACTGACGCGAGAGTCTAGGCCCTTCCAGCGTCTCCTGCAGCCAAGAGCCTCCCTTGCCCCCCAATCGCGATTTAGGCCTCTGCTAGGGAGTCTTGGAAGTTCTTGGAATCATCCCCTTTCTCCGCCAGCTGCAGATCCTGTCACAACGGCCGCCAGCCACGCGTCCGCTGGGAGGACCTCGAGTGTCCTATTTGAAGATGCGCTATTCCCCTACAGGCCCAGCGGAGCGTTCTGGTCGACTTGGCTGTCAGATATCGCTCGGCGCCCAGGACGGCTTTACATGCTTTTCCCATCTTTGCATGGCGCTTGCCCTTCTTGTCCTTCAACGCTATTGCTGAGCCCGAGTCCGAGCCATCGGTAAGGTAGTCCAAGGATCTTCTTTTTCCCCGGAGGCTTTGCAGCGGACGGCTGTGAGCAGTGAGCAGTGAGCACCGCGCATGCATGACGTCTTGGGAATTCTGCGGTGCAGCACGCCTGGTCTTCGTTGACGATGACTAAAGTTCTACTATTGTTGTCGACCTGCGCTAGAAGGGACATTGGTTTCCGAAGCGCGACGGTCAATTCAGTATTTGCCATGTGTTTCAGCTGGGCTGAAGCATCTCAATACTGGAACAAGCAACGACTTGGCATCTCCTCCTGCCCTCAGCGAGTCGGCTGTGAGAGATTGATTCCGGCGACGCTTCCTCCTATGGAGAACATAAAGGCGATAGTCCCCGCTCGCGAAGAGCAAAGCGGCATATCAGACCATCAACTTTCCTTCAGTACAGTAGCGCTTTTCCTTCCCCAGCTATTTTCATTACCATCATTCTTTCTTTTTCCTATCGTCCATCATTCGACGTCAGTCGTTTAAAGTCTTAGCGAGCGGTGTCTGCCCTTCTTCGAAAATGCTTACCTCACTCTTTCTCCTTTCTGCTCTCTTCTCGACAGCCTGGAGCTGCCCGAAGCACGACAACTACCAATCACATCCTCACTTGGGACGAAGACAAGTCCGAGTCGACAAAGGCCGGGAGCCCAAAGACTGGAACTACGACGTCTCTGCAGACTGGGCCACAATTAAACCCGGTATGTTGTGTACCGCCGTCGTACCGACCTAGACCTTGCTGACACTCGAGCAGAATACCACCTGTGCCAATCTGGAACACATCAGTCGCCCATCAACATCGCCCAGAAAGATCTCTCTATACACCACAAGCCGGACTTCGAGGGCTACAAGCCCGTCAAAATCCCAGGTAACTTCTTCAACTGGCAGTTCGCCCCAGCCTGGACACCTCACCACCCGGAAGGCGACGTCAAGGGCCTCCCTAGCTTCAAGTTCGACGGCGAGGAAGTCTTCAACATCGGGTGGCACATCCATGCCCCGTCTGAGCATCTCATCGACGGGAAGCGCAGTCGCGCCGAGATCCACATGGTTCACGTCACCGAGGAAGAGCACGAGGCCGCCGTGATCGGGATTCGACTTGCTGTCGGCCACCAAGAATCCGCCTTCATCAAGCAACTCGGTCCCATGATCCACTACAACGACACCGCCCAGCTCGAGGGTCTCGAGGTCAACCTACGCCTCGCCATCGAAGAAGTCGGCGGCGTCGAAGAGTTTTGGACCTACAAGGGCAGCTTGACCACGCCTCCCTGCAGCGAAGGTCTCAGATGGTTCGTGCCTAAGCAGGAGCTAATCGTCAGCGAGCAGCAGATGGTCGAGATCCTCGCCGCCAGCCGATTCTCGCATCGCGTTGAGCAGCCCGTCTGGCTTCACGACATCAACTTGTGAGCCATCCGCGGCGTGGGGTGGATTGGTATGTGGTGGCAATCCAAGCCATGCGATACTGTACAGGAATACGGGGTCCAGAAGAAGTGTCCGAGCACAATGTCCCAGAAATATAGAGAGATAGATGACGGCGACGCGATATTTTGTGTTTGCTTGCATGAGCGCCGGAGTTCTGGTTTTGTGATTTGATTTTTGTCCATGTTCGGCTGAAGAACTGCCGCTGATGGCTCAGGCCTCGCCGAGGGAGCTTTGCAGAACAGAAACCAACGAGCATTGTCGCTGATTGTATTTCTCCACGGTCGTTACCACGATATTACACTGGTTACCTTATACCTGAATATATCTACCGATATAACGAACTAGCGGTGACAGCCATCGCTGTACCATGCCAGCACTTACTCGATTCTGTACACTCACCGCGGCGTCCTCGGTCCCTCGAAATCGCGAAATCATGGGACGGTATTGGATTGAAAGTGCGTGCCCGGTTTCGCGAGCTTTGATCACGATAGATGAATGGATTGGTGCTCAAACTCTCGCATTCGTGCATTGTCGCGCCTCCAATATTGTGAAAGTAGAGTTCAGTCGCCAGCTCAGACAACGAAGCCCGCTGAGATCTCCATGCCAAAGGGGGATAGCGAACCTCGCCGCGCCGAGTGAGAACGTGTTTTATGCGTCGTCATCGCGTTGTGTCAGTCGTTCGGGACCGACAGATCCGCGACACCAAGGGGATTGCAGGGCTGGAGGTCCAGACAGCCTACTTGCAGGCCAAGATAGAGCGACGGATCCGGATCCGGAAGCTGGACGCCGCGTACGTACGGAGTAACATGGTAGGTGGCCGAGACCGAATGTTAGCATTTACTGCGTACACCTAAGAGTGTCGAACGTGCGGTTCGCTCGAGCTCCTGGCCAAGAAATTGTTTGTATCGGCGAGGGATCCATGTATCGACTCTCAGTCGTCGAAGAGTTTGTGTTGCGCAAGCGCTAAAGGAGGCATGAGAGGCATAATAACATTCAAGGTACGTTCTCAATCATCTTCTCCCTGTTTATGAGTGACCCGTCAAAGTTTCTACCTACCATGGAAGTGTTTCAGTACTTTTGGCTCTATGCTCTGGCAAGCAATGTGCTGCGTGGAGATCGTCCGAGGGTGTCAGCTCGGCGTATACAAAATTGGAAACAACACGCGAGAGGACTGTGGCATCGACGCTTCGGAACGAGACGTGCTGAGGAGAGGAAGAGGATGATTGATGTTGATGACATGGGCGAACATAGATTCTGACCATAACTGGGTCCTTGTGGGCCTTGACGGTTGCCTTTCACTCCTGGATCACCCACGAAGAGAACCGATATGCTCGCCCTGCGGGTGTATGTTGCAGTAAGGTAATGAGTTGGAATTACTCTGTCGCCTTCGAAGCAAGAGGTCGAACTCACATCGACAACTGCATGAGCAAGACCGAAATAGTCAAGTGAAGCGAGAAAACAAACGACGTCATGGTGGATATCGGCATCGGCACGAAAATCAGCCGATCTCAATCACCATCCTACGGATCAATCGTTCTCGTTACAATTTCACTTACAAATGGAGCGTCCATAGAATACTCGGTACTCGTACAAAGATCTGCAATATATGGACGTGAGAAGCACGGCAGATAGGTGACCCTTCAGTTGAAATTTAGTCAGCGGAGTTCTCGTGGCAGTACAACAAGCGCACATCTGCCCAGGAATGAAGGCCGCTCTCGACCAGGCATTAACAAGGGTACGCCCTCACCTGCGCATTTCTCCAAGAGCGACGCGTATCTCTGCGTTCTCTGCAAGGCAAAGGCTAAGTCTCCGACCTTCAAAGCTGCTCCAAGTCCAGTCGGCCTTCCAATCGTACGTTTCGCCTCTATTCTACTACTCCACCAACGCGACGACTTCAGTCGACATGGCCGCCGCCGCCGCCGCCACACCACAGATCTCAACAGCGCACCAAGCCGACATCACGCGCATCCTCGATTACTGGTTCACGCCCTCGACCCCCGGCGCCAGCATGACAGAGAAATGGTTCCGGCCGCCGAACCGGGACCAAGTCGACAAGGAAATCCGCACGAATTTCGAACCACTGATCCAACAGGCGCGCAACGACAGCCTCGACAACTGGGCCACCACGCGCTTAGGTTCTCTCGCCCTGATCATCCTCCTCGACCAGTTCCCCCGGAACATCTACCGCGGCTCGCACCTCTCGTACTCCTCGGACGCCAAAGCCGTGGACGTGGCGGTCCAGTGTGTCGCCAGGGAATTCGACCAGTCGCCGGATGTGACCGAGTTACAAACCCTGTTTTTCTACATGCCGCTCATGCACGCGGAGAGCCTCATCCACCAGATCGCGGGGATAGGTCTGTTTGAGCTGCTGGCTGCCCGCTGCCTCGTCAACACCAAGTTGAGCGCCGCCGAACGGGAGGAGGTGACGAAATTTGTGGTGGGTTCACGCGAATTCGCAAAGGCTCATCGCGATGTGATCATGCGGTTCGGGCGGTTTCCGAGCAGGAACGAGGTGCTCGGTCGGCCCAGTACACCAGAGGAGGTGCAGTTTCTGAAGGACAACCCCGGGGGCTTTGTCACGGCAGGATCCGGGAGCTGAGAGACAGACAGGGCGGTCGGACGGGGTTTACTTGCGCCTGCCTTCAGCATATGGTAGCGCAGTGTATCAACAACGGCTTGTTTGTGCTTCATCGACAGACAGAATGCACCGTCAGGTTTTCAGAGTTCAGCTGTGCTCACAGAGTGGCAACGGACCAGGTTGAATCTTTATATTTGCTGGGCGACTCCATGTGGACTTCGCTCTCAGATAGCATACCACGTTATGTTCTTGCGGTCTGACAAGCGAGTCCCCGTTGAACTGCCACAACTGCATACAAAAACCAAAGCAACTGACTCATGATGGCGCTGGGATTCGACCAGGGACTTCCCCGTAAGTCGGCAATATCCTGTTGTGCGCGACAACACGACCATGAGGGCTTCCCGGAGGCGACTATGTCTCATAACGTATATTCATGTTATTATGCAATATGTACCTGCGGAGTCACTTTCTGTTGGCATGACCGTAAACTTGATTACAGATAACTCCTTTTCACACCACCAAACAATCTCGCTCTCCTCAATCCATCACGCCGCCCCAATCTTATCCTTGGGCAAGATAGCAAACACGGTCCCCAACACCGCCAACGAACCGCAAATTATCAACAGTCCCCAATCGAGGATTCGTTCTAGTAGTCCAATTTCTTTGCCTTCCGAGCTGAAAATCCTCAAATAAAAGCTCACAGGGAGGATAATGCAAATAGTGAAACACAAAGCCGACCCCATGAGTGCCATGATGCTGTCAAAGTCGGGAAAGCCAATTGATATACCGAGTTGGATGACATTGGCCAAGATGGCGATGGAGCCACGAGCGACGCGGTGCTTCAATGATTTCTCGCTGTGCATTCGTGCCTTAGGGTCCATCTGGCGGAGATCAAGGTAGAACTTCTTGTTGATGGTATCCGTCATTGGACGGTTAGAGAGGGGAATCTTCGTAATAGGGATGATGGCGATGAGGACAACAATCAGGACTGATAGAGCGTGGGGATAGGCTGTTGAGCGCAGGATGTTGGCAGTCACTTCGTCACGTACTGCATCGCCGAACATGAGGTAGCCTAGCACCGCCATCGACAAATCAAGGCCATAGGTGAAGATGTACGTATACTTCAAGGCGCGGCCATACTTTTGTGGATGACGCATGTCTTTGTAAATGGCAGGGAACACACTGTGGCCACCCCACGGGGCCATGAATAGACCTAGACTTAGCGGGATGGTCCTCCAGTTTTCGGGAAAGGCATATGTCTTGGCTACATCCCGCAAAGAGCCGGGAGCTCGAGGTTTGATGAGTCCGTCGGCAAAGACGATTGCGACAATCCCAAGACAGGAGAAAATGCCGATGACACTGCTGACACTCAGCGTCTTGAAGGGAACGAAGTTCAGCGGGATCAGGCCTATCGCAACGATGGCCTTCCATTCGGTGACACCGACAGCAGGTATGAGCGAATTCATACTGTCAGCGAAGAGGATGATAAGGGCAACATTGGCCGCTGTCAATTCTAGGATGAACAAGGTCTCGACGAAGTTTCTGCCCCACGTATCGAACGCTAGAAAGGCGATGTCTCCATAAGTGGTCGAGCCGGTATTCGTGTCGAGGCATTTGGCCAGTAGCTTGGCAGTGTAGGACGTACCGAAAGCGGCCAGAGTCAAGAAGGAAAGACCTATGACCCAACCCGAGTACCTGATACCGAGGGGAAGGGCCAGGATCCCAACTCCAATCAGGACATTGGTGGAGTTGAAGATGGTCATGGGCACAGTCGACTCGCCAATTGTCCGGTCGATGACTTCTCCGTCTGGTCGTACTTCTCGCTCGATTTGTCGTGGAGGTTCCTCCTTCCACTCCTCGGGCTCCTCTCTTGCTCGTCTGCTGGCTTCTTCCTGCTCCATTATCAGGATGGACGCTCTTTGCCGGGCGGCAGGGGTGAGTCTGGAAGAAATACTTCCATAGCTGGTTCCCAGAGCGCTGGGCAGCAGCGAGCCTGGAACGATCGAGCCAGTTGTGGACTTCATCGTCTGTCGGCTAGCCATCGGCAGCAGAGCAGACTCTTCGGTAGGCTCTTCTGTTTCCGTTGTTCGATCATCGTGCACAGCTGATTCGTTGGGGTTCTGAAAGTGATAGTCTCGTAACTGTTGCCTCAAAAGTGACCTGTTAGGGCCTGCCGTACTTTGCTCGGGACTCGACGGTACTGGTCCGGTCTCTTGATCTGGCTCTGACAGTGTGACCGAGTTCCTCCTAACAGGCGTGATTTCACGGAACCCCGCAGCTCTTTGCAGTGACCTTGCGAAGTTGTCGATACTGTTGGGTCCGCCCATGTGCCTAATGCTGTCGAATCTTTTGCCAAACGAAGACCTCCGCCGCAAAGGCCCCCCATCGTCTTCGTCTTCGTGTATGGGCGGGATGCGGTGCGCCGCGGGAGTGGACGAGGATAGCAGATTCTGCTGTTCATTTTCGGGGACAGATTCGAGAGAGCCAAAGGAGGAAGCTCGGCCACCCTCGTACGCGTCCCAGGTGAAGGGAGTTTGCTTGTTGCGCTGGCTCATGGTGGGCACCTAGAGAAAGTAGGAAATACACAAGTGACGTAGCGCTCGTGGTCGGTCGAGCTTCTTGCAGCAAAGCATCCACCTGTGGGGAGCTCTTGTACCGGGCACAAAAAGAGAATACCTTCCCAGAAAACCTCCGTAGCTCGAGAACAACGTAGAAACGGGGACTAATGAAAGGAGGACTCAAAACAGCAAACGAGAAAATTTGAGGAGAGGTAGATATGGATTCATCTCCCGAGCTATAACTAGTGGTGGCAGAAATCATCAGTGCAGGCTTGCCGACGATAACCAGGTCGCATGCCATGGCCGTGTCAAGGAGGAGTGGCGGCGGGGAAATTTCTGCAGAGTTGATAACGCCGCCAGGGAGGAGAATGAATTGTGAATGGTGCGTCGATCAGGCGCATTTCACAGCCCGCTTCCCTTCCCACTCAAACCCACTCGAGCGTGTCCACGATTTGACTCTTACTCAAACGTCACCTTCAATTTCACCGCCCGCCATAGATTTCCTTCTCGACAACACTCCCTTACCCTCTCTCCTTCGTTCTCCTCCCTGGCTTTCGGTTTTGATCACTTTCCGTTCACCAGCGGGCCACTTTTGGTCGGCCTTTCACCGCAAAGATGTCTGCCCCTCAGCCCAACGAGGCGGAAAAGAATATTGAGATCTGGAAGGTCAAAAAACTAATCAAGCGTCTCGAGGCCGCCAGAGGCAATGGCACCTCCATGATCTCCCTCATCATCCGTAAGCAGCAACTCCCGCAGCAGCTTTCTCGGCCCTGGGTGCTAATTCGTCTGCAGCGCCAAAGGACCAGGTCTCCCGTGCGGCAAAGATGTTGGCTGAAGAATTCGGTACCGCCTCCAACATCAAGTCTCGGGTCAATCGTCTCTCCGTCCTGTCGGCGATTACTTCCACCCAGCAGCGCCTCAAACTGTACTCCAAGGTCCCCCCGAACGGCCTGGTCGTCTACTGTGGTGAAATCATTACCTCGGAAGGAAAAGAAAGGAAGATCAACATCGATTTCGAACCCTTCAAGCCCATCAATACCTCGCTGTACCTCTGCGACAACAAATTTCACACCGAAGCCTTGAGTGAACTCCTCGAGTCTGACCAGAAATTCGGCTTTATCGTCATGGACGGCAACGGTGCCCTCTTCGGAACGCTGAGCGGCAACACAAGAGAAGTCGTGCACAAATTCTCGGTGGATCTGCCCAAGAAGCACGGTCGAGGTGGTCAGTCAGCGCTGCGTTTCGCCCGTCTCAGAGAAGAGAAGCGTCACAACTATGTTCGAAAAGTGGCAGAGTTGGCCGTCCAAAATTTCATCACAAACGACAAGGTCAACGTTGCCGGGATTGTCCTGGCTGGTTCTGCAGATTTCAAGAACGACCTGAACCAATCCGACATGTTTGATGCTCGTCTGCAAAACAAGGTCATCAAGGTCGTGGACGTCTCGTATGGGGGTGAGAACGGTTTCAACCAGGCCATTGACCTCTCCTCCGAAACTCTTGGTAATGTCAAGTTCATTCAGGAGAAGAAGCTCATTGGCAAGTATTTCGAGGAGATCAGTCAGGACAGCGGTCGCGTCTGCTATGGTGTCGAAGATACCTTGAAAGCGCTGGAACTGGGTGCTTGCGAGACACTGATTGTCTACGAGAATCTCGACGTGACCCGCTGGGTCCTGAAGGCTTCGGACGGGACCGAAAAGATTCTTCACACCACGAAGGCCCAAGAGCAGAACCGTGAGGAGTTCATGGACAAAGAGACTGGTCAAGAGATGGAAGTCGTCGACCAAGGGTCATTCCTCGAATGGCTCGCTGAGAAGTACAAGGATTTCGGTGCCACGCTAGAGTTCGTCTCGGACAGATCCAGCGAAGGCAATCAATTCGTAAAGGGTTTTGGTGGTATCGGCGCCATCTTGCGCTACAAGGTCAACTTCGAACAGTTGGCTGACGTTGACGACGAAGACGAATTCTATGATGATTGACAACTCACCGACCTCGCAGTAGAGCGCGAGGAGCTTTCACATACACACATTATACGACAAGAAGTCGAAGCTCTCGACGGCTGCTCGAACGCAGCTCCGCGCTCTGCTGTGCGTCCAAGCGACGCGCCCCAGTCCCGGCCACCAACGCAAGGGACATATGCCAATAATGTGGACGGTTGGGCCAAGCCACATCACCTCAAGCAATCCAACATGTTGAGCACGAGGAACAGTGCCCTCTTCAACGCTGAGCGAGCAATGAAGCCGCCAGCAAGGCAAGAACTCGACCTCCGTCATGGTAGGTTTGACCCCAAAACTCGTCTAGCACAACTAGAGCGGCGTCTAACTTCTTTCTTGTGCAGGACGCTCCAATCTGCGTAACATAGTCCTGGGCTAGATCGGCGACGGCGTTGGGGCCTTGCAGTCTGCGTCCGCAACCCTCCGGCAACTTAAACGAGTATCTGGTTAGGCTGCGCAGGCCCAGGTCCGAGGTCTCATGTAAGACCGACATATCGTACCGTTTCAATGAGCGGTTTCGCAGATCGAGGAACAACCAACTCCTTTCGATCGCCCAAATCGGTAGGCGCTCTGAAGATGGCCTATCAAGTCCAATGCTTCGCCGCTTTGGGACTATGCAACATGATCAAATCTCAGTTTGTTTTCGACCGAGCTGGTCACTCTTTTCAACATCAAGCTCAACTTTGTTCACTTCTGGCTCATCACTAAGGCTCTTGTCTGTGGGGGATAGACCGAGAGGTAGCACTGTCTCAGGCTCTAAGATAGTTGCACTTCCCGCAAGGTCCAAGGCCGCTCCGCCTCTGGCAGCAAAAATCAACCACACAAGGCATTGTATGTTTGCTTAAGCAGTTTTCAGATAGTCGCTCCTTGATCGTCAAATCTGGGTGGGCATTCAATTCTTCTCAGCCACCTCTGCCATGGCCATCTTGCTCGGGTAATTGATCTACGAATCGCCCTAGATATCGCAAACTCTCCGTAAACTTGCTCAAGTCATCTAGCATCTCGATGACTTTAGCCTCGCCCTCGGTTCCTGCCGCAGGGGGAGACGACGTGTCCTCGCACTCGACGAAAAACACATACTGCCAATTTCGTTTCCGCGACGGCCGCGTGTCAATGCTCGTGAGATTGAACCCGCAATTCTTGAACACGGCCAGCGCATCAGCCAGTGCGCCAGGCTTGGTATGCGGGATAGTGAACGTGATCAGCGACTTGTACCGTCTGGGGATCTGCTTCTCGCTTTCCCTCTCCCGCTCCCTTCCCGCCTCACTTTCCTTGACCTTCACGGTCTCGAAGTCGACGTTGTCATCCCGAGACTGACCTCCGCCCTGTCGTGCATGCCGATTCCGCACCACGACGAACCTTGTCGTGTTCAGCCCCGGCTCGTCCTCGATGTTCTCCGCCAGACAGACCAGGGCGTGCCTCTCGCCGGCCAGCTTCGAGGCGATCGCGGCGTTGAGCCCGCCCGAGGTGGGCGAGCGGGCGTCCCGAGCGACAAGCTGGGCCGCGGCCGAGGTGCTCCCGACGTCGATGCGCTCGACGTCCTTGGGCGAGAAGTGCTGGGCGAGGAAGCGCGCGCACTGGCCCCAGACTTGCGGGTGGGTGTACAGCGTGCGGATCGCGCGTCTTAGTTGATCTGCATCGTGGGCGACGGAGTCGCTTGCGGCGTCGTTTGCCGGCGACAATGGAGGAGGAGAAGAAGAAGAAGCGCGCGGAGAGACAAATAAACAGTGATGCACAGGGAGATAGTACTCGGCGCAGACTTCTAGGTCCGGATACAGGGCCGGGGCGTCCGGGCCACACTGGGCGATCAGGTCGAGGACCTGCACGACGGCGCCGTTGGTGCTGTTTTCGATGGGGAGGAGCGCGTAGTCATAGTTTATTGGATCCTCGGGTCTGGGTCCGGGTCCAGGCTGGGAGGGAGATTGAGCCGAAGAAGACTGTGATCTTGACCCCGATACTGATCCTGACGAGTTTTGAATGGCCGAGAAGATTGCCGGGAAGGAGGGCAGGGGATGTAATGAGACGGCGTGGTCTGTCGATGGTGGAAAGACTTCAATGGCCGCTTGGTGGGAGAAGGAAGCTTCGGGGCCCAAGTAGGCGACGTTGAGAGTCTTTCTGCTGCTCGACCCGCCGGGCTGCGACATTGCAGTTGCGGGAGAAGGACTGGAGCTCGTTCGTCCTCTGTCTACACTTTCTCTCTCCCTCACTCGACGGAACAACAACCAAGATCGAGCGGTGCTGGACCTCCCTCATTAAAGCGTGAAAATTTTTGTACATTGTCAGCCTTATGTACAGTACCCCAACTTTCCGGTCGGCGCCCTTCGCTCCAACTTTTTCACGCTCTGTCGCCGCGCTCAGGACGTGCAGAGTGTGCAGAGTGTGTTGGGAATATCACGCGGTCGTAAGCATCTTGTAGAATGCGTGCAATGCTATACGATGGGAGGACCAATGATAGGATTGCTGCGACTACCATGTTTGCTACATTATGATGGGGTGAAAAGTACCAATGAGTGACATCCCAGGCTTTTCGACTCGACTTTTTTCGTCCTTCCTGAAGATTTCGAATTCTCTCGCTCACTGCCACTTTCAAACGCGCCATCTCAATTGTCAGGGACAAAGTCCTTGAGCTGTGGGAGACTGTAGAATGCCTTCAAGTCCTTCTTGTCTGAGTCTTGGATTTCGGGAGGGAAGTAGTAGCTCATTACTGAGTTTGGATCCTTTGAGAACAGTCGAACTGCTCCCTCGCCCTCGCGTTCGATGGCGAACTCGTGTCGCAAGCCCAGAACATGGCCCAACTCGTGCTGGAAGACATTCTTCATGATCTCGTAGTTCTTGAACTTGGTCACACCGTCCCTTCCGGTCCTGGGCTCCTTGTCAAAGGCGAAGCTGTACACCCAAACGGTGTTCAGAGCTTCCGCGTTTGGGAAGAAAGCGCTGGCCAACACACTCCCCTTGTCTTTCCCGTAGGCAAGGACAAAGGCGGCATCGTCCAGATTCGGCACCCATTTGAACGTGACGCCGAATTCAACTTTGTTCCACGAGTCCGCAGCTTCAATGAGCGCATTCGCGGCATAGATCGCGTCTTCCTGGCTCTCGTACCCGTCTGCATACGTGGCGTAGTTGATGACTGAGCCTGGTTTCCAACGAGGGATGGTGCGCCCCAATCCAACAACAATGGATGCAACTTGTTCGGACTCAAGTTCGGTGACGCACGTGTAAGAGAGTTCAGAACTCTCAGGGACCCCCTTAGGCTCCTCGGGTTTCTTTTTGAGTTGGTCTTCAGTCAATGTTGCCGGGGCTCTGTCACCCAAGGCCTGCTGGGCCTGTTGGATGGCTTCTTTCCTCGCGCCAGGCCGAACGCTAAGAACCCGAGGAGCAGCCATAGTCGGCAGGGTCCTGAAGGTCTTCAATGAGACGTCAGAGATAGTCCAAGGTGTTTCTGTACTCGTCCCGCACCAGTCGCTGAAGCTGTCGATATCCACAATGGCAAAGGCGGAATGTTTGTGCTTCGGGAAGCTTGAAACCAAGAGAGATGCGAGGAAGGGAATCGAGTTACAGCCTGCTCGAAAGACGACTTTTATAGCTGAGGTCAAGCGAAGATGCCAACCTTCAGCTCTCATGCGTGCGACAATCACCTTGAGCGTGCGAACACGGCCAATAATACGAAGTCATTCATTTCCATGAGCCCATCACGATCGAGATGGCCTGCTGGAGAGCTTGGCGACTCACCTCCATCACTCAGCTCATGTAGTTTTGCGGCGGTCTCGTGCCTTGACGAGCGCCAGTTGTGCTTCATTTGGCACCCAAGGCGGTGTGCCTTGCAGAATGTGTTGCAGTTTCTGGTCGAACTCGTAATCACGCAACAGGGCGCTGTCACGCGGACCAGCTTCCTTGAGACGCTTTCCGTGCAGCACAATTGCATTGGTAGGGTAAGGCTGAGGGTGCTAGGACTAAGTCAAGAAGACGGGCACGAATCTGCTAAGCCGTTAGGCGTGTGATGTCGAGGTTGACAGGCCATGAGTCGTCCGATTCGACTTGCCAGGGCTTAACCTCAGCATTTCTCAAGCCTATAGTTTCAAAGGACAGCGCCGCAACCTTTGTGAAACGATGGGTACCCCAACAATCGATCTATCATCAAAAGTCCAGTCGGGAGAAAAGTGCTCCTCATAAGACTCCTTGGCATCTCAGCCGCTCCTTGGTTCTCGAGTAGTGGTGTTGGCATGACAGTTTCGAACGCGCCCCAGGGCCCTTGTGCGCTGTAATAGGACCGCCCGCAGTGACACAGATGCAAATGCATACATTCGCCATGATCCGTGGACAATACGAAGACGAAGCTTCAGCTCCGACTCCAGAGCTGTCGAGCACTTGCCTCACCGTAGACGAATGCGCGGTCAGCCACGTGCCAGCAACCAGATTCGAAAGTGAGCCGTAATCACACACTCTATCAGCCTGCGAACCATCAGCCCAGCTTTATACCTTGGAAAGCTTTCGCTTGAAGCTAAGATGCCCCCGCGTCGAATGGTGCCCCAGGGCGAATGGTGTCTCAAGGTGAAGGGTGTCTTCCTAATTTCAAGCTCATGAGATGAGGCGACTGGCTTGACCATCCAAGTCGATCTCGCCCATCCTTCTGTGCTCTCACAAACGACTGTCGACCAGGAACTGAGCTTGACCTAGAGTAATGGCCCGCTTGGTGGTTCTTGCTCAAGAGGATAAGCACGGAATCATTGGCATAACAGGAAAGAAGGACTATCGCAGTTGCATTGGCAGGACGACCACAACTTGTTCTCGTTCCTTTCGTTCCGTATGATACACACTCCACCATTCTGAATTTCTGGTCTCTACTTGCTCTTACAACTAATCCCCCCCCCTCCCGTTTACGGTTCACTAACCATCGATATCAACATCAATACCATGCCGCACAAGTCAATCAGGATGTCGCTGGGCAGGGCCCCACCGGATCTCTGGAGGGACATCTGGGATCCAGACAAGTACAACCTCGAGCGAGAACGATGCAAGGCCACCCTCACTGAGCAGCGACTACTGATCTGTGAATCGCGAGAGGACCATTACAAATTGACACGGCCGTCCGCCACTCCTATAAGACGATTCTCCTCCTCAACCCTATCATTTCTCTTCAGCCGCCAACACTCAGACCTCAGCAACAATGAAGCTCCTTCTACAGAGAATGGTCCGAAGCCAGTCGAAGTGGCTTTTAAGGTGATAGGCAAGATGCCTCTAGAGGAGAAATACAAGAGAGTCTTCGACTTCCCCGGAGGTCTCCTTCTCCAGTCGCCATGTGTCCATCAAACCCACCCCGACGTGATGCGCGCCGTCCACGACTACCTTCGACAAAAACCAAAGAGGAAAAACTGGAAGGCCATTGGAGTTCTGCCGAGCGCTGGAGGCGACATGCAAGCCAGTACAGAAGGCCGGGACTGTAAAGGGTCGGAGAACGTCAGCTGTTCCAAGCACCACTGGTTGGACGAAAGCCCACCGCCACTGCACTTCGTCCTGATCGAGCGGAAGTACAGGTGCAACTGTGAAAAGTCATACCATCCCCGGCATAAACTCAAGATCAGATACAAGCCAGGGTATACGCCTCCCAGCCCGCAAGAAAGGAAGAGGCTGTACCAGAAGTGGAAGAAACAGACAGCAAGCGGCAGCGGTGGAAGACGTTACTGAATGAAACCTCAGCAACGACCACGCCGGCCGGGAATATACGCAGGTGCATAAAAGGTCGATCGCCCGGAGATATCATCGCTTGGTTCAGCCACCTCGACTTAGTAGGTGGCGGTCTAGCTGTGCATTTTCTATCACATCCTTAGTCAACGAGCTCTAGAACCAAGACATATCCATAACTGAGCTGCTCTTGTTGACCATTTGATATGCCGCGTACCGTGCGTTGGTTTTCGAAGCTGAGGAATCCCTAACAGCCACAGCCGAAGGGCCACAAGGGAAGCACCGCTATAGCTTTCTAGTCCTTCCCGCAAGACCAAGCCGAGCCACTGCTCTGTTGGTTCCCAATCAAATCGGCGCGGTCTCCCTCTTCAACCACTTGGTTGTCCGCTCATCTCCCTCAAAATACCCGGACGTCTTGTCCCACACCTCTGCGTGATAAGTGTTCAACCACTCCCTCTCCTCTGGGTCCAGGAGCTTCGGATCGATCAACTTCCGGCACATGGGCACCATGGTCACATGCTCGAATCCGATCCACGGCTTATCCCCGAATTTGTGGTTCGTCTGGGCTTCGCGCGCCATGATCATGTTCTCGATGCGGATGCCGAAGTTGCCGTCCTCATAGTACCCCGGCTCGTCGGAGACGACGTTGCCGATGGAGAGGGAGACTTCACTGTAGGCGGCGCGGGTGCCGATGCCGATGGGTCCCTCGTGCACGTTGAGGTAGGAGCCGACGCCGTGGCCGGTGCCGTGGCGGTAATCGAGGCCCTCGCGCCAGAGGTGTTGGCGAGCGAATGCATCGATGGCGAAACCTGTAGTGCCTTTGGGGAAGACCGCACGGTCGAGGGCAATCACACCCTTGAGAACCAACGTGTAGGCCTTAACTTCCATCTCTGAAGGGGTGCCGAAGTGCAGCGTGCGGGTTGTGTCTGTTGTGCCATCGAGGTATTGAGCGCCGGAGTCGCAGAGGTAGACCTGGTTGACGTCGATGGTGGAGCAGTTGCCGCGCTCGGGCGAGTAGTGGATGATCGCGGCATTTGGGCCGGTCGAGGAGATGGTGTCGAAGGACAAGCCGACAAAGTGTTTGCCTTTCGAGCGGATCTCTTCGAGTTTGTCTGCGGCTTGGACTTCGTCGATCCATGAGCCGCTCTGGAGTTCGGATTCCAGCCAGGCGAAGTATTCGGACAAGGCGGCGCCGTCTCGAATGTGACACTGCCGCATCCCCTCCAGTTCCGTAGCGTTCTTGATGGCTTTGGCGTCGGCGATGGGACTCCTACTCTCTTCGACCTTCTCTTCCCCGCCTAGGCCAAGATAGAGCGCCCACGAGGATTTGTTGGACAACAATAGCTTGGGAGAGCGGGGTTTCTTGGTGGCGCCGTTGGCTTGCGATTCACTGGTAGCGGCCTCGGCGATGCTGGTGAGATCGGAAAATAGTGCATCGTAAGGCTTAATAGTCACCGTTCCTTTCAAGTGCTCTTTGACTTCTGGACCGAGCTTGGAAGAGTCAATGTAGATGGTGGCGGACTTGGGTGTGATGGCCGCATAGGAGAAGAACACAGGATTGTAGGGGATGTCGTTGCCTCGCAGGTTGAAGAGCCAGGCGATCTCGTCAAGCATGGATACGACCATGCCGGCAGCTTTCTTCTTCTTGAGATCCTTGCGTAGGTCGTCAAGCTTCTCTTGATAAGCCTTTCCCGAGTACTTCTCTGGCAAGACGATGACTTTTTCTGCCGGCTGTGGCGGTCTGCCTGTCCAGATCTTATCAACCAGGTTTTCGGAGATTCCGACCAGTGTCGCGTGCGACTTCTTTTTCAGCGTGTCGCTGAGCTTGCGAGCGTCTGAGGCTGTAATAACAGTGGGATCGACACCGACAGTCTTCCCGCCTTCTGCCTGCTCTGTAGTCCTAGTTCAGCTTCAGCCCATGTACATGGTCAAAGCGAAGGTCATCCCTACCATTCCTGCCACGTTGGGACCTCCTCCATGCCCTGTTTCAGCAAGTGCCAGTTGTCATCGAGCTGCTTCGAGGCCTGATTGAAATATCGTCCATCTGTGGCCAAGGCCGCTTTCTCGAGAGTAATGACAGCAGTGCCAGCCGACCCTGTAAAACCGGAGATATAGGCTCTTCTTGCGTCGCACGGGGCAATGTATTCCGACTGGTGGCTGTCTTCTGAAGGGACGATGTAGACATCCACCTTGTGTTCGCGCATCAGCTCGCGGAGCTGAGCCAACCGCTTACTTGTATCCACCTTTTCCATGTCTGCAGCTTGCAACGAACTCGAGAAAGAGAACGATCGGACAGACTGCAGGGGCGAGCAGCTGGGTATCAGTCCCCGATTGCGGACCGGAGATCGACGTAGCGAGAATGGCAAGCGCAAGGACGGCCAGCGCATCGAAAATGAGGCCTAGGGGAGATAAGTGAAGAAGCAATTGATCACCTTGATACTGCTGGCGCATGTGCCATGTCACTGAATCGGCTTGTACACATGGCCTCGCATTGAAGTCGTGACTATGACGGAATGGGCATCGACCCCGAAACTCTGACGAGGCTGAACTTCAGCCTTGCCGCGGTCAACCCACCGAGCCACTTCTTTCTTCTTTTTTTGGATTTTCGGCTCGTGCTTCATTAGAATTACCAGGGCTGGCGACAATGACAAACTGTCTGTCATTCATTCCTGCAGAACCATTCATCTTAACAGTTAGCAATCAGTTTGCAAGCTGTTCACGGTAGTTTCATCCAAGGCGCGCGGCTTTTTGCACATGTCCCTAACCCAAGGGTTTAAAAGTCCGGACCCACTGCCCTAGCCAAAAGGTCAAGATATTCTCAGTGACGGAACGGCTTCGCGCGAGGTCAGTTTCGTGGTTGGCGTGTTCGCTCTCGGATGAAGACCGTCCTGATTTTCCTCTCTAAGCCTCCGCCCTGAGCAGACATGTTCAGGCCGATCCTGTCCACTAAGCACAATGGAGCGCCTGATAGGAGATCTTTATGATCCCGCAAATCAATCATCCCCTGAGCGCATAAATGAGATCCAAACACAGATCCAGCGACTGCAGCGGGAGAAGTCTGCATGGCAACTGGGGCTCGACCTGCTGCACCATGGAGAAGCCACTGTGCGTTTCTACGGCGCTTTGACCTTGACCATCAAGATCAATGCTGATTGGTAAGTGTGAAGTTTTCCTTGGGCCCCGAAACGACTAACCGTAGTTCAGGGACAATGATGGTCTGGGCAAGGATGAGCAGATGAGAAATTATCTGCTTGAAGCTTTGGTGACCAACTACATACGTCTCATCACCCTCCCGGATTCAAACTTTGTGCTGCAGAAGCTCGTCTCCACACTCATTACTTTCTTCGCACGGCCCGATTCAGGTTGGACACTGCCAATTAGACACATCCTGGCTTGCATGATTAGCAGGAACTACGTCTCCGAAGAAAGCTTACCGGAAGTTGAGCAGTTACTTGGTCGCCCTGGTGGCTTGTCCGACCATCAGCTCAAAGGGGTTCTGATGGTTGCCACAATCATGGCGGAGGATCTGAACAGCCACTCCTCGAGTACAATCGACGATGGCAAGCTCAGCAGTCGTGTGGCTGCTAACTGCCTCGATACGTTACAGCTCTTGAGATACTCTACGGCACTCGCCCCAGCGAGCCAGGTCGCGGTGTTGCGGAATGGTCCCAATCACCGGCAGAACGAGGAAGAGATAAAAGCCGGTGATGCGACCGCACTGCTACACTTGGGCGTTCAAGCAATACCATACTGGGTCAACATGATCAGATACACCAAGGGTACGGACACCCGGAGTCTCGAAGATCTCGCTGTAGATTGCATTGCTGCAGCTAGCAGCTACTTGGAGGTGGTCGGGCTGACCGGGAGTGTCCTTCAGATGCTGGTGTCTCTTGAGCACTCATCAGCGAGGCTTCTACGGCGAGGGGTTCCGGGTTTTCCATCCACCATTGTCTCCTCCAATAAGGCCGCAGAAATGGTGACTTCGCTTCTACGAGGTGACTTCATCCCTGATGGAATGCTCTACGTCGATTTGTTAGAGTCGATCATGAATCGTGCAGACACCACCAAGCCTGACTATCTACACGATCAGGGGTTTGCAGAGATCGTTCAAATCGTGGGACAGCTTCTTCGCTGTGAGGGCGTGGCCGTCCTTGAAGATCCGGTTTGCCACATCGCTCTTCAGAGAATCACCGAAATTTCCGAGGGATCCACCGATTGGGAAGATGTGAACGACCCGGCAAAGGACTTTCTGAAGACTTTGACAGCGGATGCCTGCGAGGCCTGTCTTCTGAAGATCAGAATCCCATCCGAGCAAATGTCCAGTGAGACCCAAGATTGGGATGCGGATGATCGAGCAAGGTTTCGCGACTTTCGTTACGACGTGCACGATTTCTTCCAGTCAGCCCTTACCGTACTGGGGAATGCACTGATCGAGGAAGTTGTCCAGACCATTGTTCAACAGGGCACACCACCGGACTGGAGCACTTTCGAAGCCAGCACGTTCGGCCTGATCGCTTTATTGGATTCGATATCATCAGAGGCAGACACGTATGACATTTTGATCACCACGGTGCTGGGTAGCCCTGCTTGGAGTTATCTGCTTCAGTCTGCTGACATTCCGGATCGAGCACTGCAGACAGGAATCAACTTCATCGCCGAGAACGTTACGTATCTTGAACGGCACCCCAACCGGCTGGTGCCGATTCTAAATTTCCTCTTCTCCTCGCTACACCTCAAGGCGTCCACGACTGCGGCTTCACGCGCAATCTATAAGCTCTGCGATTCTCATCGAGAGATCCTGAGAGATGGACTACCCCAGTTCATGGGATCGCTGGGATCAATAGGAGATATCGCAGAGACAGAGAGACACCGGATTTTTGCTGCCGTTGCAGCGATCATTCAGGCTCTTCCTAGAGACGAAGCCAAAGTGCAGCCAGTTACAACACTCCTTGCTACCATAGGGCTGGCCTTGAGAAGCGCAGACGATAGCACTGCGGACAAAGACGAGATATTGAGAGTTTGCACAGACGTTGTACAGACATTGGCCTCGATTGGCAAAGGCTTGCGATCGCCTGCAGATGTCCCAGTAGACCTGGAGGCACCGAGCACGGATACATCCGACTTCTGGACGAAGGGACCTGGTGCCCATGTGCAGCGGGAGGTTCTAGGAATTTACCACGCCACACTACAAAAAGTTCAGACCAACATTGATAATGTCTTTGTCGATGCGTGCTGTGACTTCATCAGATCAGGTTTTACGGAGACGCATCCTTCGCCGTTCAAGTTCTCAGATTCGGTCGGGCTTGAGTTGATAATGGAGTTTATCAATGTCAACAATCCGAGCATCGACAATGCGATGGCCTGCGTCGCGAGCTACCTGGCGTCAGTGAGTCCTGAGAACATAGGAAACAGTGTGAGGGCCGTATTGTATGCCGTAGCCTCTCAGCAGCAGCATATCCTAACCATTCACCAGCAAACTGGCCAAGTGCCAAACAGCAATTTCCCGTCTGCGTCACTTGACTTCTTGGGGCGCTGCTTCGGTAAGTGGGGAAGAGTATGGTTCGAATATCAGGACTGTCATGAGACAGTCGCGGTAGCCATGGAGCTGGGATTGATGGTTATGGCAGACTCTGATACGCTGCCACGACGGTCGGCAGCGGCATTCTTCGCAGCATTTGCCGACTTCACCGGGCCTGAGACAGGGCTCGACGGCGACGTAAGCACCACAGTGAGGGCGCTCCTGGAGCAATTTGGTCCTCGCACCCTCTCACTGTTGCTGCGACTGTTAGGCGGAGAATGTGCTCGATCAGAACTTGACAGCTTGTCCGAGACCCTGAAGCGATACGTGCAGAAGCAGCCCATGCTCACCAAGGCAGTCTTCAGGGCAGCAGTCAAGCACGAGTCTGGCGTGATGAATGAAAAGGCTCTTAAGGCCACGACATTGGAACAAAGAAACCGGTTTGTCTCCCAGATAGAGGCATTGCGAGGTGCTCGGAAGACAAATGAGGTAGTAAAGGACTTTTGGATTGCGTGCAGGGGAAGCGGCTTTGGATACATTGCCTGATCCAATACGAAGTACACAAGCCTGGATTCCAGGTACCTTGAGACGGCGCAACCTAAGACAATAGAGGTGAATAGAACAAGAAGTCCAGGACGACACGGTATGAACGAAAAGACACGTAGCTTATGTACACATTTCCCCCCAGTAGATGAGGCCTGCCGGAGAGTCGCGGCGCAGTTGGAGACGCGGACCCTCGAGTCGCTCGCTTGTCACGACATTTCGCAGTTTCGCATTTCACGTCTCGCTGCCGCCGTCGTCTCTCATATGCCACATTTACACTCGGTCTCGTCTGGTCGGGCGTTCTACACGTTCAAAATCCAGTAGAAAATGCGAATCTGTCGCCTCCGACTCCGTGATTCTCGGTAGCATGAGCGGTAGCAATCCCTATGCCGTCAACGGCGGGCAAGGAGGATATCGTCCAGGCAACGAGCCAAACCCCTATGCACCAACCGGTACCTCGAATACAGTGGCCGGCAGTCGCTTCGCGGATCCCTATGTGAGCCCTCAAAACAATGCATCCTCGGCATCCGTCAACAGTTTCGGCTCTCAAGAGCGCAGGCGCAGGTCGAATCCGTACGACACCCGCGATATAGATGGCGCCAGTCCGGTGCCTTCGTCGAGGGCTGGATCTGGTGGAGGGCCTCCCATGGGAGCCTTTGGGGGCTTGCCGCGACCAAGATACGCTGAAGCCGCTCCTCCGCCTCGGAACGACTATGGCAATGGGAGAGAAAGAGAACCACGAGACTACGAGCAGAGACAGCAAACACCGCCATCCATTCGGGAACGAGAAAGAGCATACAACGAGAGCAGGAGTCAAGAGAGGAGAGAGGTACGGGACCGAGCACAAATGCCGCCTCCGTCAACCATGCCCGCGAAACCAAGTCTGCCCAGGCTGAACGAACAAACGTCGACCAACGGTTATACGGTCCAGAACAACTTTCCTCCTCCCGAAAACACCAACAGACGTTACTCCCCTCGTCGGCCGACAAAAGGCATGGAGGAAATCATGCGCCACATCCAGGGGAACTGGAAGGACATGGAAGGAGATGATTGTGTCCCGGTCAAGGTCGCTCTCAGGCTCATGGACCCCAGTTCTCTGGGTCTGGCGGAGAAAGAGGGGGACTTCTCAAACACACACGCTGACCTGCAAAAGTGCCTGAAGTCAGTAGTAAATGAACACTATGCCGACTTCAACAGCGCAGTCGGAACCTACCACAAGATCCAGAACGCGATCAATGAGAGCCAAAGTCGTGTGAGACAACTGAAGTTGGGCCTGATGAACGTCAGAGACGGCATGCTGAGTGCGCGGCCCGAAGTCAAATCACTGGCCGAGCAAAGTGGTGAGCTTGATAACATGCTCGCAACTCTAACCAGTATCGAATCATTCAAGGCTCTCCCTAGCAAGTTGGAAGAGAAGATCAGCGAAAAGAAGTTCCTCGGAGCGGTAGACCTTCTGATGGAGAGTCTCAAGAACATCACCAAGAGTGACCTCGACGGCATTGGTGCTATCACTGATCTTCGGAACTATTTCGCCAACCAGGAAAGCACTTTGCTCGATATCCTCATCGAGGAGTTGCATGACCATCTCTATCTGAGAAGCCCCTATTGCAAGGACCGATGGAAGGGCAAGAAAGCCAATGGTGAGGACCGAGATCCCAAGGATAACATGTTGAGTTCCGGTGTGAATGCTTGGGATCGACCGTTTAGCCATTACCTGAATAGTGTGGACCTTGCATCTCCCATGGTCGAAGACCCGACCAGGAATCCCGAAGCCGATACTTTCTACTACGTCCATATGATCCTGGAGTCCCTGAACAAGCTCGGTCGGCTGGATGAGGCAGTGTCGAGGATCGAGCAAAGAATGCCCATGGAACTATACAAAGTCGTGGAGAAGACGAACCACGATATTGACGCAAAGTTTCCTGGTCATCTGAGAGGCCACCTCAACAAGACAAGTCGGAGAGCCATTTCTCTTCACACGAACGACGGCAGAGCTCAAGTTCTGTCCGACTTTCTCTGGACCTTGTACTCCAAATTCGAGGCCATCGCCGAGAGTCACCGAGTGCTCCACGAAGTCATTGGGGGAATTGCAGTTCGAGAGAAGGTCGCCAAGCCCGAGACCTACACCACGGGGTTCAAGGAGTTGTGGAAACTGTACCAGATGGAAATGCGGTCGATATTACATGACTACCTCGCGACGGATGGCGAGAACATTGCGCGATCTGGATTGAATTCAACAGCCACCAACGATGTGTTTGCACGGCCTCAACGCGACAAGAACAAAAAGATGTTCAGGCTCTCTGAAATGGACCAGAAATCGGAGTCCATGAAAGCCGAGGAGGACGAGCTGAATGAGATTCTCAAGAGCTCCGTGCCGGGCTTGGTGGGCAAAGGTCGAGCACGCGATGGGACGGACCTTGTTTCTGACCGTAGTGGACAAGACAACACCGTCGCCGGACACAAGCTGTTGATCGAACCAGGCGTCTTTAACATGACGACGCTCCTACCCCCATCCTTGACGTTCCTGCAACGCCTCAAGGACATTGTCCCATCGACGGCACACATCCCCATGAGCACACTGACATCCTTCCTCGACGACTTCCTGATCAACGTCTTCCATCCACAACTGGAAGAGGCCGTCACGGAGCTCTGCGCCCAGTCCATGATCGACCTGGAAGCATTCTCTGAAGACCTGCAGTGGCCAAAACACGCGCTCCATCCTATCTTCAAAGGCACCGCGTCTTTCATGGCCTTGGTTCGTGCCTTTTCGGCCATGCTATGCGCGATTCCCCAGGATCAAATGTTTACCCAGGTCATCATCGACCAACTGATCACGTACTACGACAAGTGTCATGGCTTCTACAAAGCGCTTGTGAGTCGTGTCGCTAACCCCGGCTCGCCTCAAAACGGCAATACGCTGTCGATGAAAGCCGCCGCGTCGTTCGCGTCCTCGGGCGAAGTACACGACGCAGCACTAGAGTTGCTGAAATACCACAAATCCGCCAGTGACGGTGCTTCCAAGGCAGAACTGACTGCCAAAGAAGTCCAAGCCCTTCTGGGCGCCACCAAAGCAACCCCCTTGTCTGCATACGACATCATCTCCGACCCCAAATCCGTCCATCAACTGTCGCTCCTGTACAACAGCATGCAGTGGCTCGCGTCGGCACTGACCCAGATCCGCCATGTTGAGAACAGCACATATTTCGGCTTCATCGACGCACGCCGGCCATCGCAAGCGAGGGGAGTCCGCCGATGGACGTTGGTCACCACGCTCAACGCGCCTGGCACCAAACGGCACTCCCAGCCCGGCACGCCACTGCCCATTTACTTGCCGTTGGGCACCGAGACGGCCATTGCATTCGACCAGACCGTGCAATCCTTCCGCGCACTAGCGGAAACGAGTCTGTTGACCCTACACGTCGACATCCGGTGCGGGATCATCCACCAGCTCTCTCGGACGTTACGCGGCCCAGACGGCGTGGGCAGTCCAGTCTCAGCGAGCGACACTCGCGACTCGGCCGCCGCCGCCCCTGCCCTGGACTCGGGCTTGTATCCTTACGTGCTGTCGGCCCCTCCGTCGTCTGCCTCACCGCTCATCCTCGAGCTCAATAACGATCTCATCGCCTTCGACTCCAACATCGCGTCGTACCTCCCGGCCAAGGAGCGGAACTTCATCCTCCGCGGCCTCTCACTTCTGGTGGACCGCTACCTCGTCGTGGCAGCCGACAGCATCGGCGTCATGAACGACCACGGCGCCGAGAGGATCCGCATCGATGCCATGGTTGTACAGCAGAACTTGCGGGCCATCCTGGCGAACACGACAGCGCCCACGAAACGCGCGAGCTGGGCCGGCGCGGACACGCCCCGAGATCATCAGCCCGGGTTGGGCATCCTGTCCGACGGGAGGACAGAAGCCGAGGACCGTGCAGGCCGAGATGAACATCGAGACCCAGACGAAGATGACGGCCTCCTGACCCTCTCGAGCCGGTACTTTGACCTCTTCCTCACGGGTCCGGAGAGTGTGCTCGCGTTTGTGCGCGAGTGCAAGGCCTCCAAAAGGGACGTCGGCTATACATACGACGAACTCCGGACGCTGGTCGAACTCTGCTTTAGCGCCAAACTCCGCGGCGAGGACCGCGAGGAGAGCGTCCGGGCGAGGAAAGGATTGCAGGATGCATTGCTGGGGTTGGGCGAGGGGATGTGGGATTCATAGCGCATTACGGAGTACAGAGGAGGTCGTCCTCGTGCAGTGTCGTGTCGTGTAGTTCAATATAGTAGTCGTGACGACTGAGACGTGGTCTTATTCTGATTCTGATTCTGATTCTGATCCTCCTGAAAGTATGTTAAGATTGGAGGCTGAGGATAAAGCTAAGGTCGTCAGGATATCTCGATGTTATATATCACACATCGCCTTCCTGTACGAGTAAGGATGAGGTTAGACGTCAAGTTCAGGTATAAAATGTGTATTGACCTCGTGAGAAATCTTCAAGGGATACCTACTGATCTTGTTACCCTTACCATTAAGTACCTTTACACTTATCGTCAGTGTCGGCTCACCTTGCTTCACCTCATCTTACCCTTACCCTTCCCTGTACCTATGTATATACGTATCTATATTCCTACCTTTACTACCACTCTCGCTTTACATTACCTTTACCTTGCTATAAAGAGAAGATATATAGTCGAAAGGAAGGATCGGGTCTTTATATCGAAAGTTAATTGATACTATTTCTCGTAGTTTAGCGCCGAACGACCTTGAGACGCGCGTGGAGTGGGCGATGATCTCGGTTGAATACTTCAGAGGAGGATAGCTGGAAGGGATGACCTGGTCACGGAAGCGAGAAGTTGGTCCCGGAATGCCACATTCCATTGACGACCCTATCTCTCCTCGAGACGCACGGCATGGATAGTATGGTCCCATACCAGTGCCGGGTCTGGGTTCTCGTGGGATCGGCCAACCGTCGAACGCGTCTCCGACATCGTTGCCGCCATCTGGGGACTGATGGAAAATACTTATTGCGTGGAGTATATCAATGTCTCCCTTGGTCGAATTTCACTTCGTCGCGTATTCCCAGTCTTCGCGCAAAGGCACCACTACCCCTTCGTAGAAACGCTCTCGGAACTCCTGGTCGCTCAAATCGTAGGAAAAGGAGTCAAAATTGCAATGAACACAACGGAACACTGCCTTTGCATAATTCGGCAATTCCCGCAAATGGATTTCTCTGGCTAACCGGTTCGCGGTGGAGTATTCAGTCATGCTGTCGCGGTGGCCGTTCTCATCGAGGTCGAAAGGTTCCACGAGGTCGTGGAGGGGCTTTGCATACGAGAGCTCGAGGAGGGCTATGCCTAGGGCTAAGACGATCTCGTTCTTCACCAGCCGTCGTCGATGAGCCGGTCGAGCTTGATGCAGGCCACCCGCGGTGATGGGTAAGGAGACGTACGGCCGGTCCAGGAGGTAGTTTCCTTTCGTGTCCTTCAAGAAACAGATGTCTCGGAGGCTGAACGACTTGACGAGCCAGGGAGTATCATAGAGCTGGAGAACAGCCATAGCCAGGGTTAGGGCGAGAGTGCACCTGTTCTCCGTTAGTTTTGCTATTTGGTAAGATGTGTTCAAGCAGTACATACTTCATTTTGGGCCCGAGGACCAGTGAATGGGTGTCAAGGAGGAGGTAGTGTAACGATACTTCTGACATGATCTGATTCTGTGTCGCAGGACCTGAAACCAGGAACAAGTAATGCCGTCGGAGTTGGTCCTCGAAAAACCCAACGCAGCAGTTTGGGGAGGCTTTAGAACCAAGGGACTGGCAGAGATCATTTATCTTGGACGCTGTCGGGATGGCTTTCTGGCCAGACACCGCTCCGACCTTCCGTCTAGAGGAACCTGTTACTGATGGAGACGTCAGAAACCGCACAGTTCCTCGCGGCGGATTAAGAGATCTAATTCCGGTCAGCTCCATCAAAGCGGCGAGCCCATGGAATCGTGTGCACTTACGCGGCCTGCGCAAGGCCCGACGATTCAATCTCTACGTCTTGCCATCTGCGTGGTACAGACGGTGCTGACGCAGCGACTTGGTCAAACACGAGGAGCAATTCGAAGTGGCCTTGCTCATTTTCGTCGTCTACATCAGCATCATCGTCTCCTTGTGCCTTCAAGAGCATATTAGCTCTGTGAGAATATTGGCACGAACACGGGCTGGGCCATCGTAGGCATAAGAGCTCGGAAAGGCTCTGGGCGCTGTCGCGAATGTTGGCCCAAACCCTTGCTTTCATCCGACGTTTCCTGATCAATCGAAGGGGCTCGACCTGCGCGGTGAGACTGGTAAGTTGAGCGATCTTTGAGATGTCTCGGTCGATTCCTTGCAGCAGAAGGGCGCATTTGTTCGATTCGAAACCTCCCCTAATGCGGACCCAGGCGCTGCCGAAGAATCTATTACGGGCGTTCTCATCAACCGTGCCGTCCTTTGACACCCAGGGCGGCTATACGAATGTTTCAGCACCAAAAGCCCGCAGGGAACGTGAGAGGAGGGCTCACCCTAAAGTCTGGCCCCAGCTTCAGTTTCTGTGCTAGCTTCAAGATGCGTTTGTTCAGATTGACGACAAAGGACAGGTATGTTTTACAATGAGGGCCCAGTCGTTTCGTCAGATTCTGCTGGAGATCGACGTCTTTCCAGGCCCTGTGCATTTTCTCGCCGTCTTCTTCCAACAGCAACGTTTTCATCTGCGCATCGGGCAGGCTCAGAGGAGCAAGCAGATTATAGCAAGACTCCATGTAGATGCCTATCGAGACCGCAAATGAGCTATTGATATCCGCGAAGACAAAATCGTACTGCTTCATGTTCTTCATAACCGCGATCTGCGACACTGTCAGCCTCGCGGCGCCTTGCACCCACTGGCCGGCTTACGCCTTCCGAATAATGTTCTAAACCACTGATGAGCAGCGGGATTGCTCCCAGTACCAACCCTGCGACTTCGAATCCCGACATTTTAACATCAAGCTTTCCGGGACGGCGCGCTTATGGGTTCCGCTCCGGGCCGCTGCGAGGGTCGTTCAGTGCCAGCGAGATAGACTTTCGACGCAATCACTCAAGCCCCGGCCCAGCGCTACGATGCAACAGCCGTCCGGAAGAGCCTTGCTCTGGATGGTGCTGTCGTGAGAAATGAAATGGCCGGCGAGGCTGGCATACAGCCCCGCCTGCCTTCCGTACCCCGCTCCAGGCACCGCTCCAGACTCCGGTCCCGCGCAGCGCTAAGACATCACTTTCCGTGTTCGATAATGCCAACCAGTCATGATTTTCACTCCTGTAGCAGACATTGACGGGTCGATTTCATAATGCCATCGACATGGAGCCCCTGGTATCTAGTCTATATGCGCAGTGCTATCTCAGATTTGAGGAGCTTGTGCAAGCCGTGCCCAAGGACGCCATTCGAGCAGCATCATCTCATTCATCGCATCCGCTCGCAAACGCGGATGATGAATTCATCAAGTTCAGGCTCTGGGCAGGTAATCTGGGCGCGGCACACTCGGGCCGCACGTATGAGCTGTCGCTCGACTACCGTCTGAGGGAGGCGTCATTCTATAAGCAACAGGTGAGTCTCACTTTTCTTTGTTCCGATGGGCGCATACGGCCATCCCGAGCTCTTGGTTAAAGTACACCCCTACTTCTAACGACTTGTAGGTGTTGAAACTTCTTTGCACCTTGAAAAGTCAACTGGAACAGGCTCTATCTTCGATAAAACAGGAGCCCTTAATCAGCGGCTACAGCGCGTCAAACTCCATATTAGATCCGGACGATGGCGACGCTGCAGGTAATGAAGAGGCTTCAGCTGAAGACGATTCGCCTTGGGAGATATCTTCTAATTCGAGTAGGGGAACTGAGGATCTACTTTCAGACATCCAAAGCTCTGGGAAGAAAGCCGGTGAAGGCCGCAGGGGGACGATCTCATCCCCGTCTCGTGCAAAGGGCGGCGTCGCGGTCCAAGTGGATGGTATAACTCCTGGTTCGGAGATCAACCGACTTTTCTCATCGATCAAATTTACCATCTCGTGTCTTTGCAGGCTACCAATACGAAAGCCAGCTCCACTTGATCGAATAAAGCACCGCACCGCACTGGATACATCCCCATACCAGCATTTTGATGCATTATACATTCGGGACAAGTTTCCTCAGATGGATGCCGAAGTCGCCACACGCCTTGGAAAGATGATCACGCGGCGTCGGCAACTGCTACGCTATCGGCAGACTCATCATGAGGGTCTCCAGGGGCACGCCGTGCTACACGAGTCGATCTTTCTGAGCGCAAGAAAATCCAAACCTGGTGGCGAAGACTTTGTTGGAGGAGATACCGAAATTGTACCAGAGCGCTACGAGGCCGGTAGCAGCAAATCCACCCTGCGGACAAAGGCAACAACTTTGAAGATGGAGCATGCCTCCACCGAAGAGCAGTTGTATGCGCCTTCTGTCGCTGAATCCAATCCGACAGTTGCATCCAGTTACACCGGAAAGGAGCTCCAGGTCGCAGTCCCGTCTCGCCCAACCGCCGAAGATGGGACTGAACTTGAAGATTTCGAATGTCCCTATTGTATGCTCATGAAAACCATTCGGACAAACCATCAATGGAAGTATGCCATTGCACTAGTTCCTGCTCTATCTCCTAAGTGCTAACGGTGCAGGAAACATGTCATGGAAGATATTCAACCATATGTCTGCACGTTCCCTGGCTGCGACATGTCAGAACAACTATTCGAAAATCGAGAACAATGGTTTCGGCACGAGCTGTCGGCCCACCGAGCTACGTGGTACTGTAACGAGGATGGCCATCCAGAATTCGAGGCACAGATCGACTTTATCAAACATATGTCCGACTACCATGGCACACGCTTGACGGAGCAGAAGCTAGAATTGTCCAAAGACATGTTTCGGCGACCCTTAAAGTCCATCGGTGGAAAGTGCAACCTTTGTCAAATGTTCTCTAGCAGGCTAAAAAGTCACGTCAGCCGCCATCTGGAGCAGGTGGCTCTCTTTGCGCTGCCGAGGAATAACGAGATAGAAGGGAGCGGCAAGGCCGAACTTGATGCGTGCAGTTCCCGGCTTGGAGGCTCAAGGGAGAGTGGATCTCAGTCTTCTTCTGAAGTCTCTGGTGATGAAGTTGCCCCGAGCCCAAACGCAACGGGTGAAGAGGGTTTAGACCCTGCGGACCCTGAGCCCAGTCCACAAACATACCCCGTCGTAGAAGAAGAGGGGGAACAAGTTGGCGTTCCTGAGTTGGCGATGGGAGTTGACTGGGACCATCTAGGGATGACCAAACATTTACCAGCTGAGGAGAAACAGTCCTTTCAAAGCTTACCTCAACCTACTCGCGAAGCTTCCTCACACAAATACAGCCCAGCCCACCCGAGGACTGTCGGCTTCTGTGCTTTAGATATCAAAGCCAGATCGAGGCCAAGTCGCCAGCTCTTGACACGCCTCCTCTCCCCGGGCGAGATTGAAGTCGTCATCTTTGGCGACAAGGTCATCCTCGACGACGATGTCGAGGATTGGCCGCTGTGCGACTTCTTTCTTGCATGGTACTCGGACGGCTTCCCGCTTGAGAAGGCAATCGCATACACGCGACTCCGGAAACCATTTGTGGTGAATGATCTCTGGATGCAAAGCGCACTATGGGATCGCCGGCTCTGCTTGAGGATATTGGACAAACTCCACGTGCCCACACCAAGACGTCTCGAGATCAATCGCGACGGAGGGGCCCATTTTGCGTCTACGCAGCAAGCTCAATATGTACAGCGGATGACAGGAGTCATACTACCTGGCCCAGAAGACAACGACGGTGGTTTTGCGTCCGCCCAGTCTGTTTCCATATCCGAAAATGGCGACACCCTTCATGCAAATGGGAAGTCGATCTCCAAGCCATTCGTTGAAAAGCCGGTAAACGGAGCAGATCACACTATCATCGTCTACTTCCCAACTTCTCAAGGCGGGGGTGCTCGACGACTGTTACGCAAGCCTTCCAAAAAGTCCTCCCAGTTCGATCCCCATTGCACAATCCCAAGGTGTATTACAGAGAAGACATCGAGTTATATCTATGAAGAGTTCCTGCAAGCAGAGAATGCCGAGGACGTCAAAGTCTACACGGTCGGACCGCACTATTGCCATGCAGAAACGCGACAATCTCCCGTCGTGGATGGCCTCGTACGTCGTAACACATATGGAAGAGAAATCAGGTATGTCACGGCGCTTAGTCTGGCTGAGCGCGGCATGGCCGCCACCATCGCCAAAGGTTTCGGGCAAGGTGTCTGTAGTTTTGGCATGCTTCGGGCCCGGAATGGCAGCTTCGTTATCAATGTCAAGGGTTTCAAACTTGCCAAAGACAATGACGCTTACTTTGATGAATGTGCCAAAACCCTCCGGTCGATGTTTCTCAAGCATTTGGGATCAGACACTTTGCACGCCGAACCAGCAATCAGATCCGACAAGCCGGCTCAAGAACGAGCCAGCTCGTGGAGACTCAAAGGTGTATCTATGGCCATTCGGAATGGAGACCACACACCAAGACAGTCTGTCTTATTTCTGTCCTCATCTGAAATCCTTGTCGGAAATGCAACGGATGATGGGGTCATTTCACTTGAAAATGATGAAGTCGTGGCAACCGTCATTCACGCCACGCAAGATACTCTAGCTCGTCAATACAGCATCACACATGCTGATTCTGTCGCGCATATAGTATTACGCAATCCGAAACGTGCGCAAGTCAGGATGATTGAACAACACCCGTCCCTGGGCCTGCTGGCTGAGTTAGGCTTCCAGAACCCAGAGATCGAATACCAAGTGCCTCAGCAGTCTCTGTTTGAGCTGAGCTGGGGTGGAGAAGCACTTCACTCTTTGAGGTATCAAAGCCAAGATCTTGGGACGAGCATGCGGAAAGACTATATCTTGCTCAACAAAGCAACACTGGAAGACGTCAGGGTTTTCTGTGGGCCAGACAGAGCCTCTACTGCCAGCGCCCAGATTTGGACGGCTGCTTTCCTCGATCTCAGGAGTCTACCGGAGGACTTCATCACCGTTCGCAGAGATCTGCTTGGCGATCTCAGTTCTTTCGCCACAGACGAGTTGGCGCAAGCAGAAAAGAGGCTCCAAGACCTTCAAGAGTTCAAAACCCTGCGGTCACGAACGATGACCGGTGTTCAAGAGCACCAACGTGTCATCGACTATTACGCCGCAAGATTGGATGGCCAATCTGACATGGTAACAGCAATCCAAGGCAGGTGGTGTGCGGGAGAGGGCTGGGACCTGTTCAGAGTACGATGGGAATTGCTCTTCCGCAAATTCTTTTGGAACCATGGTAACAGCTGTTCCCGGATTTCGGATCTGTATATCAACATGAAGCACGATGCCTTTCACAACTTGCCCATCTCCAGCTGGATTGCTACACCGCCACGCCGCAAGACCGACTCCACGGAAATGTCAACCACGGACAATTCTGGTCAAAGCGAAACATCATATTTTCGTCTTGCCAAACGACCTCCCGAGATCGACTTCACGTCATCCGATCGTGGAATCCCTCGGTCGCTCCCAGAAACCTACACTGCTGTCAAGGCCTTGACGGACTATGTGAAGGCACGCCAATACGGGACCACCGACGACGAGAAACTCAGGATCGGGCTTCTCATATCCCTTCCTTTGCTTCGAGAAATAGTGGACGACCTCGAGGAGCTCCAGGCATCGGACGAGGCAAGAGCATCTGTTTACTTCACAGACGAGACGCATATGCAGGGGTTGTTCAATTCCATTGTGCTAGGTTTGCCACAACAAACGAGGATCAAGGCGATGCCGGAGTTCGACGACCTGTGTCAGATGTGCTTTGAGCTGTGGGAATCGGCGACGGAAACAGAGCACGGTCTAGAGTACAAGTACTCTATCCACATCTCCGTCAGTCCGGGCTGCCACGTCGATGATCCCTACTCGATAGAATTGGACAGCAAGCATTTCATACCGTCGCAGCCTCGCGTGCCCATTGCGAGTCACTTGGACTGGAATGAGTTCATAACCAACTTGAAACGGAGATATAACACGGTCCCATTGCCCAAAGAGTTGTTGGCCGTCGCCGTGTCAGCGCAACACGAAAAGGCGACCGAGGATGGCGCTGGTTTGCGCCTGAGCACGGACGATCAGCATACTACATCTTCGATGTAAAACACCCTCTTTGAATTGCAGGTTCTCTAGTAATAGGGGGCCACGCGACAATCAAGTCGGAATTCATCTGCGATCTCGTAACCCATCACAGCATTGTGCAGAACTAGGGTACATTGAGAATACAAACGACGATACCGAGCCGGCAGAAGCCATTACTATTACCTCGATGTTTTGGTGAAGTAATAGTGACATGCTATATGTACTTATCGGATGTGACGCGAGTTGATTGTACGCGGAATGCAGCCTACCGTAGGTATGATCGACGAACGGGTAACACAAGCATAGTCGTATGCATGCCGACCGAAAGCATGGCAAGGTTCATGTTCCGCGAATTTGTGTCTCCAACTCCTCAGTTCCACCTCTGATCGTGCTTGTGTCGGTCCTTGCTTTTTGCCCCTTCTCAATTGATAGTCCCGCATCAGGATCTCGCAAGCGCCGAGGAACATACGAGTACACAAGAAAATCCACATGCTGGAACGTGAGAGCCGTCGGCGATTCGGTTCGCTGCGTCGTCACACCGTGGCTTGTCGGGAAAGGACGAATGAGCTTTGGGTGTGGAAATACCTGGATCGCTTTCGAGAGCATCTCCGGAGGCTCAGCAACGGCACTGGTGGTACCACCGCGTCCTGTTTCGATGCCCCAGCGAGAGAAAATTGGTACTCGTACGAGTACGTATCCCATTGCAGATCCGCCAAGGGTTACCGAATGCGCCGATCCAGAGCGCAACTCTCAGGAAGAAGTATGAACCGTCAAGGGCTTTTGGTGAAAGGATCCCGTAAAAATTGAAGCCGTCAGCATCCTGTAGAGCGCCTTAGACTCCGGTCACCAGTAGGGCTTGAAACCGCATAGCGCGAGCCGGGACAGGTACGAGTAAGGGAGAAGAATCCAAGGCGATCGTCGAGCGCCCGCAGCACGGAGGCGGCGAATGCGCAGGCAGCGCGTGTACTCGTACGTGAGGAGTAGTCGGAAAGGAATCGAGCACTGCGATCCTTTTGTGTATGAGTAATGGCGATCGCTCGCAGGGATGGGAAGGTCTAGAACGTTCAGTAGGGGTCGAGAAGGACGCTGAGCGAAAGAACTGTTCTTCGAGCACGTCGAATCGAAACGTGCGGGAAAAGGCTTCGTACACGAACTCGGACCCGCGAAGGCCCCAGAAAAAGGGAAATGGACTCGTACTTGTGTGCTGCGGGAATTGCCATCTGGATAAAACATCCAGGCGATGTCGGACATGGGAGAGCGTGAGCGGCCGTGATTGGGCCGGACGTCGGTTCCGGCCCAGTGGGAGGCCACTGCGGACTTGCCATGTCGGGACAAGGCGCCGCCCAGGGGGGGACTTCGTCTTGTGGCGACAAATGGCCGGCGGGGGTGCATTTTTCCTTGCTGTGCGCAATTGGCTGCCCGGCCCTTTGGGAAAACTCCAGGAAGCCTAGTTCCAGGCGCGTCTCGTTCGTGGATCTAGAAATCCGTCGCCTGAAGATGTTTCCTGCGATATCCAGCGAGTTCGAGATTCTTCGAGTGGGCAAGCCACGGCGGCGCTGGGGTGCGGTACTGCCGCCAAACTGAAGCAGGTATCGTTTGCGCCACTCGCTCCGTTAGCCGATTGGGACGCTCCGATCGCAGCAGATCCCATCATTCGTGGCTGCATATCGAACGGCATTTGGCCCGGTTCTCTTTTTTAACCTTGCCTTGGGCAAAACGGTCTCGAAGTTGCCACCTCACATTTCGCATCTCAATCCACGACCCTGGGCATTCTCCCTTGGTGACTTTCCACCGCATGCATGACGAGGTGTGGCAGAGCAATCCGACGACGTGGCGCCTTTGATACCGCCTTTTCCGACCGAACAAAACGCGTTACCGAGCACGATCTCGCCGCGGCGGGTCTCTCAGAAACGGCGCGCCAAGCTGAGTTCGAAGTATGAACGAATTCATTCAACCCTGTGGCTTCCAATTGCCGCGTAGAACTGTGACTTTGAATCCTCGATAGGCCAACCACGCCGCGGCCGCCTTCGCTCGTGTCTGGACTCGGAAGACACGGCCTCGACGTCGACAAACATGCCAAACCGCAAAGACGCTCAGGAGGGCAGACCGCCTCTGAAATCTGGAGTTAGTGAGCCGACCAAATCGCGAGTGAGAACAGGAAGGGCGTGCGACCGATGCAAGGTCAAGAAGAGCAAGGTAAACCCCCACCCTCGGTGACAGCCATTGGCGGGACTCGACAGAATCGGATTTGCTGACCTCTGCGCAGTGCGATGGCAATATCCCTTGCTCAACCTGCACAGCGAGTGACAGTATTTGTGAATATAGCGCGCGGAGGCGGAGGGAGGCCAGAGATTGGTAGGTTCTCTAAGAAGCCCTTCAATATCTCTTGTTTTTTTTTGTTTTTGGGTGGGAAACAGAAAGATCCGATACGCTGTAATTGGTGGTCAGGACTTGACATCGGCTCTATAGGTACTGGGGTATGCAAGACATTATCGACGAAGCGTTGCAGAGGCTTTATTGGGCGTGTCGCGAGAGAACTGGATTTCCCGGAGTCATCCCAGATGAAAGTAGCGGTCGTGTATCGACAGACGCCATTCTCCGAGGGCTGGGGTTGAGTCCTCCTCGAGTTGACAATCAACGTCCTAGCGCATCCCGATCGGATTCGATGTTGGATACCCAGACTCAGTTCCTTCTCCCAAGATCGTATCACCCACCAGATATCCGGCGACCGCCACCAGTCTTGTCACAGAACATGACCACTCCGTCCACGACGACACCTTTGTCGTCGGCTGGCAACGATAGGAACATCTTCGGCGAGGCAATATCGGGGGCATCGCCAAGGAGGCAGAGTACTTCCATGATGGAGGTGGACGGAGAAGAAGACGGCATATCGGACGGGTTTTCTGAAGGCATGCCCGACGGTCTAGCTGACGGCCTGCCAGATGGGCTTGGTCAGGAGCTCCAGGATGGCATGGACGCCAGTATCGACCCCCAAATGTTGCAAGCCGGGCATCTTGGCTCTATCGGCGGGTCGCCGTACTCGAACATGGGTGCGTTGCACTTTGGAACTGGGCTATCGCTTGGCTCTCAGGGCCGGCAGATGTCGCACCCTTCTACGAACCAGTTCAGAGTTCCTAGCTTGGGCCAACAGAGGTTGGAATCTGTCACGCAAAGCCTCGGGACCGTGGAACAGGAAGTCTGGCAGAATCGGCACGACCAGCAGCAGGATGGGCTGCTCCCATGGCCAGGAAATATGGCCTCTATGTATCGACAAGGCAAGGCGGAGGATGGAGGGCATGGGTTCGAAGGTGCGGCCGATGGAGAAAGATGACTCGGAATGCTGTCGCTCCCAGGCTGAAAGGGTACCAATTGAAGCGAAGCTGGTTTGAGTCCTCCCCAAAGATTCCGCCTTACCGGCCGCAGAACGGATAAACAAGATCGACCAATGCGGTACGAGACGAAGGGAAAACGGCCAGAGACCAGCAAACGAA